>BTHU01000018.1:10967500-11052500 GCA_036184795.1 Tokudaia tokunoshimensis | reverse complement strand
AAGCAACCATGCATATAGATACTGAAAACGTAATGAGAAAAAAAAATCCCTCAGGTACAAAGAGCATAAGGAATAGATATTGTTTCTATCTATGTGAAATTCAGAAACAGGCAAACTAATCTATGATGACAGACGCCAGAAAAGTGACGGGGTGTTGACCTACAGAAGCCTGAGGAAGCCTGAGGATGTGAAAAGTATTATATAGTTTTGAACAAGGTGGTTACCTATAGTAGATATACATATGTAAAACTTGAACATGAACTCTTTTCCTTCCTGCCTTTCTTCTTTTCTTTCTTTCTAAAATTTGAGAGACAGTCTCATACAGCCAAGGCTGGACTTAAACTTGCTATGTGGTCAAGGATAACCTTGAACTTCTTACTCTTCTGCTTTTCCCTCCCAGGTGCTAGTATTATAGGGGTATTGCCACCATGCCTGCATTTAGATAGTGCTAAGGATGGGGCCCAGGGTCTTATGCATGCTAGGCTAGCACCCCAACAACTGCGTTTCACCGCCCCCCATCCCTGTACATGTAACTATCATAACTTGCATCTTAATAAAAAAGAGAACAAAGCCTAGGATCATTGCCTTGTCCAGGTTGGCAGCCCTGCCGTCTACACTCTAATTAGGCTATTGCTGTGACATGCTCTTGGCTGTGTTTCCGACAGCCCAGGCTTTCTTGGCCCTTAGTTGCAGTAGGAGCCAGTTTTCCCGGCCTGGCTGCTGATTTCCTGAACAGCCTGCTTGCGTTGCTGCCAATGAATTCTTTGCATGCTCATATTGGCCCAAGCCAGCCTGTGCTGTTTACAGTCAGGTCCCCTAACTGTCACAAGAAGGAAGAACAGAGGGCTGGGTGATGGCTAGAACCACCCAGCTCCATGGTTCCCCAGCGTCTCTCTGAAGAGCTGACCAACTTCAAGATGTTTTCATTTCGGAAGGTGTCATCCATCGTCATCATACCTACCTGCTGTCTCATATATAGTCTTGTGAGACTATTGTGCCAGGATCTGTGAGTTCTTGGGAAGTCCACTCCAGTACTTTAAAAAAAAATCACCAGATTTGTGTCCATATTGAGTTGTTACACTGGAATCATTAAATTCTGCCTTTTTCTTTTTCTTCCTTCTTTCCACTGCTGCTCTTCTCACCGGGGCCTGTTTTGTTGGCCGTCTCATGCTTGGCATGCAATCTCTGCAAAGGAGGGGTCAAATAAAACAACAAACGTAATTGCGTTTTGTAAATTGGAAAGAACCAGGACACACAAAAGACATTAGTATTAGTTTTTTAAAAGGCCAATAAAATTGGTGGATGAAATGCTCGGCTGGTTTGAAGCATTAACAGCAGTTAAAATGATGCTCTCCAATGTTGTCTAATTGCAAAAGCCGTAACTGTCTTGAGAAACAACCATAAACACACACACACACACACACACATACACACAGAAAGAAACCTCACATTTTAAAATGTATACAAGTCAGAACCAACCATGCCATGATGCTTATCGAGTGGAATCATTATTTTGGCTTAATGGGGCACTTTGAAATTCCAATTAGATCTTTAGAACCTAGCAAAATAAAAGCACAAATGAAATGAAGATAGCAGGTAGACAGGAAGATAATATTACATAAGGAAATGATGCTTTTGGTGAGCAATCTCTGAGTCACAGTGTTCATAATTGTGTAATTAGATACTTCCATTTAAACCTGGAAGGCAACAAATTTTGCAAGTATCAAATAGATCACCTCTCCCTGGCATTTTCAATAAAATCTATTAATAAGACGTTGATGGTTTTTGTTTTTTTTTTTTTTATCCCAGACACCTAGTTTTGATCAATTGATAAGCTAATGTTGGCAAACATTTCCTTTTATGTTGAAACATGAGCATTTAAGGTACAGGTTGTCTTCCTGGTCTTTTGTTCACCATTTCCCTAAGTCTGGTCTCCCCCAAAGCACTCCTGATCCATCCTAGACTGGGAAATCTGGAGTTTCTTAGTGGCCACATTAGCAGTGTATGAAGAAGCTACTCATACAATTGTTGGGGCGTCTTAGAGGGCTTTTACTTACAGACTCTCCCACTTTCTCTTCAGTGTTGGAATCTTGGGCTAGTGTTCTAGCTCCAGAATCAGAATCAATGGCTTCCTCACCCTTCCCTCCTGCCATCTTTGTTCATACAAGAGGCAGTCAATTCACGTACTATATATTTGGTACAGTTCTACAAATGGTACAACTCATCCACCTTTCAGTTTGTCAATGTAGGCCTTCCATCACCCTTGGTTGTGTGTTTTATTTTGTGATACCGAGGATTGACTCCTAAGGACCTCACACATGCTAGGCAAGCACATTCTACTACTGAGCTACACCCCAAGCTATACTGTTTTCAATGTAGTGTCTAGTTCTCTTTGTAGTGAAGATTAGAAACTACAGCAGGGACGGTCTCTAAACACGGTGGTTAGTGGCCAAAGCAGATTCAGTATTAGCTAGGTCATTTGGTGCCAATACAAAATGAATACATGAAACCTGTTCAGAAATTACTGAGAACTTCAAGAGGGTGCCATTAGGATCAGTGAACAGAGGAATCTGCCACCAAGTGAGATGACTTGTATTCAGTTCCTGGGCACACATGGTGAAAGGAGAGAAGGAAAGAATGAACTGCTGCTCTCTCTGACTTCCTCATCTCTCTCTCTCTCTCTCAATAAATAAATAAATAAATAAATAAATAAATAAATAAATAAATAAATAAATAAAGTGAAATGCCTTTTTGTGAAAAGAGGATGGCAATGGAGCCTGAACCCACGCATAGAGCTTGCCTTTATAGGCTCTCTTTAGAGCCTGTCTATTCTGCAAGCCAGTCTTGTTTGTTCTCAAAGCTTCACTAGCTCTTTTAAGAGTAGCCTAAGAGCCGAACGTGATGGTACCCACTTCGGGGGCAGAGGCAGGAGAATCAGGAATTCAGAGTAATATTTGACTATAAAGTTATCTAAGTGTCAGTCTAGGCTGTATTGAGAACGTGTCTCAGAGAGATAGACATAGACAGACAGAGACAGACACAGACACAGACAGAGACAGAGAGATAGAGAGGTTGGTGATTGAAGACTATCTCTTTTCCTTGTTGGTATTCTAGACCAAAGAGAGAACCCAAATTGTCAGGGAGATGGATTTTATCTAAAAGCCAGATGGATTTTAGATAAAGGCAAAGCTGGAGATTGTGGACTAGGCATAGGTACGGTAGACAGTGGTGTTCCAGACTCTGAATCTAGAATAAGGGATTTGCCACCAGTGTCTCAAGCAAAGGAAGGTTCCCAGAGGCACAATGCCTCGCTGTTATTATTTCTGCTACAACCAGTAGCAAAGCAGAGCTGGTTCTTCACAGACAGGCGTGCCCACAGAGGAAGAAAGGAGGAAGGGCTAGCTTCTGTGTACCAGGCCCTGCTACCAAGGCTCAGGAGTTGGAGATATTATTTATATTTAGGGTGGAACGCTAAAGAGGCACTGAACACCTGGCCATGCCTTCTTGAGTGTTTCTTGAGTGTTTCCGTTGCATGCAGTAGACTCTTAGAATGGCTGTCCCAGGTCCAAACACCTTCCTGTATCCAAGTCATTCTATCATTTTCATACCTTGGGTGCAGCTGGTCTCAGTGATTTGTTTGTAAATCACAGAAGTGATATAAAATCTATGACTAGGTTATCACAGGTTGTGATCTCATTCTCTTCCCCCTCCCCTCCTCTTGTTACTACTCTGATAAAGTCCAGGTGCGATGTTATGTGATATTTTATGGAGAGGCTCGTGGATCAGGGAACTGAGGGAGACCTCTGGCCAATGGCCAGGAAAGAGAGGAGGTACTCATCCCATCAACTTCCAAGAAGGAAAGGGTTTATTTGACATACACTTCTTTATCCCTGTTCATCATTGAAGAAAGACAGGACAGGAACTAAACCAGGGCAGAAATTAGGAGGCAGGAGCTGATGTAGAGGCCATGGAGGGATACTGCTTATTGGATTGCTTCCCCTGGCTTGCTCAGCCTGCTTTCTTATAGAACCCAGGACCACCAATCCAGGGATGATATAACCCACACTGGGCTGGGTCCTCCACCATAAATCACTAATTAATAGAATGCCTTACATCTGAGTCTTACAGAGACATTTTCTCAATTGGTATTCCTTCCTTTCCAATGACTCTACTTTGTATGTCAAGTTGACTTAAGACTAGTCGGCACATTAAAGGATTCTTTTCTAATGGCTTGAAGCTTCCTCTCTGGCTCCTGACTCTAGCTCAGGATAAAGTAATCCATACTGCAAAACAATGGAAATTGGAAGGACCAATTATCTTGTACCTTGAAACTCTTATTGGTAGTTATCAAGATGACAGCAAAGACTAGCCATCAGAGCCTGTGTGAAGATGCCTTCTCTTCCTCTCATCTTCCTCCACTGGGCTCTTAACATATTCCATTGTGACTTGCATATATTACTAATTTTCCAAAATTAATTTAAAATGAAGGTATACTATTATACTGTTTCAAAAATAAACAAACCATGGGTTTATTAGCCAGTCTTTAAAACTCCTTTTTCTCTTTTATGCACGATCTCTGTTGGCCTTTGTGACTCCTGGAAACATCTCTGGTGTATTTCAGCTCTGTATAACACAACGGGTATCAACTAGAATAGAGTCAACAGTCTCATTATTAGTCTCTCTGATGAACTGGTTGCTTAATTCTATCTTCTCTCTTCCCGTCTATTTTTCTCCTGAAAAATTACCTTGACCTTCCCAAAAGCTATTGGGACATTTCTATCATTTAAGTGAAAACTAGATCTTTCAACTTCCACATCTAATGTGTTTCTCAGGCGAGCCCAAACCAACATGGTCAATTCTGACCTATTTGTGAAGGAGAGGTAATTGTTGATTAAAAGGGAGTCCAATGCATAGGGCTTAAAAATATCAGGTATATAACCCTATATGTGACAGTGGTCCATGCATTTAGTCACTCATTCATTCCACAAATACTCACCAACTGGACATTTTTCTAGAGATCAAGGAACTGAACTAAATGATTTTTAATGGTTCTCCTCAGAAGAAGCAGACCATAACTAAACAACAAAAAGGAAAAAAATGTATGTTATCTTGGGTATTGAATAAGTGCTCTGAAAATAAGCAATCAGTAAAATGTTGAGAGCTATTGCAATTTAAGATAGGATTGCTTCTGTGAGGGTTTCTAAAAAGGCCAGGCCATGGAGGGGACTTATAGACCATCAGAAATCTCTTATTTGCTGATTATTGAATGGAGACATGCGATTTTGGCAAATCACTACCCACCCCCACCCCGTACCTCAGTTTCCTCCTCTGGTATAATGGTACCCACCTCAAATAGTTGTATGGTTTAGAAGAGATCATGAGGGTAAGGAGAATCCTGATTCTGATCCATTTATTTTTCCTATGCCTGTTATATGCCGCCAGCATATCTAGCACATAGAAATTTGTGCAGTAGTCAATATTCTAAGTGTTTAAAGAGGCAAGTTGAACAGAGAGTACTGGTGTACGTCATCTTAGTTTCTTTGTCTGTTGGTAAAAAAACGCTCTGATAAAAGCAGTTTAAGGCAGAAAAAGAGTTAATTTTGCCTCACAATTCAAGAGTGCAGTCTATCAATGCAGAGAAGCGAAGGCAACTGGTTCCATTGCATCCATAATCAGAAAGCAGAAAGTGATGGGTATTTCTGCTTAGTTCATTTTCTCCATTTTATGTAGTTCAGGATTCTGGCAAAGAAGTGATACCACCCACTGTGGGCTGGTCATCCCATCCCAACACAGAAGATAATTCCCCTCAGGTACAGGGGTCCATCTTCCAGGTGACTTTAGATTCTATCAAATTGGCAGTTACCACTAACCATCACGTGTGTAATTCTCACACTCAAGAGACTGAAGCAGAATCATGAAGGGTCATGAAAGTAGAGAGGGACAAAGAATGAGATTGGTAGGCAGTATATCATATTTTAGTGCCCCCCCCGCACACATAGAAGTTGTCAGAACCTGGGACTGATTCACTGAGGACCCATGAAAATGATACCAGTTCATGAGTTATTGTAGATCACTCTTTTGTCTGTCATCTTGTAGCTTTACATCTCATCAAAGTCCACAATGTTCAGGTGATATGAGGTCATTTGGCTAGAGCAAAGTCCCTGAATAGTTTGCAGAAAACATGAAACTAAACAGTCAACATCGCAGTGGCCAGTAAGAACACAAAGATAAAGACATTAATTAAGATAAAAGACATTATTAATCCCACTACTTTTCACTGTCTTGCAGACTGAATTTTCTTATCTTGAGTTAGCAACAGGAGCCAGACAGAAAGCTTCAAGTCATTAGAGAAGGTTCCTTCATCTGAAACCAATGCAAATATCTACAGCCAAACATTGGATTAAAGGTTGGGGACACTTATGGAAGAGTTGGTGGAAGGACTGAAGGCCCAAAAGGGGTGTGAACTCCACAGGAAGACCAACATAGTCAACTAACTTGGACCCTTGGGAGCTCCCAGAGATGGAGTCACCAACCAAAGAACATACACAGGCTGGAACAAGGCCCCTGGCACATAAGTAGCAGACACGCAGCTCAGTCTTCATAGCTGCCTTGCCTGGCCTCCGTGGAAAAGGATGTGCCTAATCTGGCAGAGACTTGATGTGCCATAACTGGGGGATACCAGGGGTGGGGCACCCTCTCAGAGGAGAAGGAGAGGGGTAGGGGGAATGACTCTGTGAGGAAGGGACTGAGAGGGGGAGAAGCATTTGGAATACAAGCAAACAAAGAAACAAATAGAAGGTCCCTTCATGAAAACCTGATCCTGGGGATGCAAGTTTCCCTGGATCATCAAATTCAGCACCTGAGTTTGGGTCATCTAATTCCAAAGCAATGCACTGAGCCCCTTGGATGATGATTAGGAGAAAACAAAAACAAAAACAAAACACTCAAAGAAGGCTTTGAGGTCTCTGGATTGTCGTGTCTCTTTCTGAGGAATATCTGAATTTAGTTTCTTTCCAGCTCAACCAAATTAGACAGTGTTTCCACAAAGCATTCGATGTAGGACTAGCCATTGGAGTGTAAAGTTGGAATGGACAGAGCCCTTGCCCTTGAGGAACTTGCTGTCTGCTAGGTGAGACATACATACAAATGATGATGATACTCTGCGATAAGGGTTATGAAAGAGGCAGGCGTGAAGTGGTATGGGAATTCAGCTAAGACGGGATCACCCCTTCTGTGTGTGCTGTGTAATATCGTCTGTGAATTAGGAAGGAGGACTAATGTTGCAAGATAACACTGGTTGTAAGCTGCACTCTGAATTAATATCAGTATCATAATTAGTGTCAGTTCTCAGCTTGATACACCTGGAAAAGAGGGAACGCTAATTGAGGAAATGTCTTTATCATATTGGTTTGTGGACATGTCTTCAGGTCATTTTCTTAATTGCTGACTGATGTAGAAGGGCTGAGCCCACTCTGGGCCGTGCCATCCTTGGACAAGACATCCTGGGTTGTATAAGGGACCAAGCCAGAGAAAACAAGTCAGAAAGCTGTGTTCCTTTGTGTCTTTGCTTCAGCTCTTGCCTTGGCTTCTCTCCTATGATGGACAATAATCTATAAGTCAAACAAACCCTTTGCTTCCCAAGTAGCTTTTGGTTACAGTTTTATCTCAAGAACAAAAACCTAACTAGAATGTTGTGATTTGAATAAGAAACGTTCCCCATAGGCTTGGGTATTTGAATGCTTGGTTTCCAGATGGTGGTACTGTTTGGGAAGTTTTAACTAATGCAGCCTTATTGGAAGAAGTATATCACTTGGGGAGGGCTTAGAGATTATATAACTGCACCCTAATTAGTCTGCTTTCTCTACTTCATGTTTGTAGTAAAGGATGCAAACTCTCTGCTTCTGCTTCAGCCACTATGACTACCTGCTGCCATGTCTTCCCACCATGATAGACTCTTAGCCCTTTGGAATTGTAAGTCAAAATAAATTCTTTCTTCTCTAAGTCAGTTTTGGTCTGTGTTTTATAATGGCAACAGAGAAACAAATTAATACTTAGAACAATTAGCTTTTGAACAAACAACAATATAAGGCACAACTGTGTTAAATGGTCACAGCAGTTGTGAAATGCATTCCAATTACAGAACATGTAAACACATGTTTAGAACTGCCTTTCCACTATGTGGGGATTCCTATACCTGGGGTGAAGGATGCTAAGGAAATCTGTCAGCATCAGTAATGGATGTTACGGTCTTAAGGATCCCATTTAGAACTTAAAAGATATCTGTGAACAGAAAGGGCCTCCTAGGCAGGCAGTAAGACATAGATAACCAACATTAGAGAACGGAGGTATCCCATGATACCTTCTAGGAGAATCTAGCCATAGTTGCAAGAAGCTTGTAAGAAATATCTCTATTAGATGGAGGTGCAGGTGGGAAAGATCTCTTAAAACCCTTCTCAGGCTGTATGGTGGTTTGGATGACTGTGGCCTCCATACGTTTATATATGTTCATACTTAAGTGCCCAGTAGGTGAACTGCTTGGAAGGATTGTAACTTGTTAGAGTAGGTGCATCTTTGTTGGAGGAGATATGCTACTGAGGTGGGCTTTGAGGCTTCAAAAGTTCAGGTCAGGCTTAGTCTCTCTCTCTCTCTCTCTCTCTCTCTCTCTCTCTCTCTCTCTCTCTCCTTCCCTCCCTCTCTCTGTCTCTCCATCTCTCCATCTCTGTCTCTCTATCTCTGTCTCTCTGTCTCTGTCTCTCTGCCTCTCTGTCTGTCTGTCTCCCTCCCTCCCTCTCTCTGTCTCTCCATCTCTCTCTGTGTCTCTGTCTCTTCTCTCTCTCTCTCTCTCTCTCTCTCTCTCTCTCTCTCTCTCTCTCTCTGCTTGTGGCTCAGGATGTAGCTCAGCTACTTCTCCAGTACCATGCTTGCCTGTAAGCTCTCATACTCTTCTCTATGATGGAAATGGACTAGCCCACTGAAACTCCAAGTGAGTCCCAATCAAATGCTTTCTTTTATAAAAGTTGCCTTAGTCATGGCATTTCTTCACAGCAATAGAACAGTGACTACTCAGATAGGCTCCTTCTCTATCTTTTCTTCCTAATTTCTTCAGCTTCACACACACACACACACACACACACACACACACTGATAACTGTGTGAGGACCAGTTGTGGTTTTGCAAAATGGAAAATGCAAGCATGGGCCAGATTGCTGTGATAATGGAGGACAGATGGTCATCAGCAGGTTTTTTTTCCCAGTCCAGTCTTTCACCTTTCAGTAACTTCAGAATGGATATTTAAAGGATATCCATTTGAAGAGACCAAGGTTGTTTACCTGTCTGGGAGACCAATAGTTTCTTTCCAGCTCTGGTTGAAGAGCAGTGTTCAGAAACAACAGCCAAAGCCATTAGCATCCAAGAGATGTCAGCTCAGAGGTTGAGAGAGGCTGTAAATTCAGAGCCACCTGGGTCACCAGAGCAGAAGCAGGTGGATTCAAAACAGAGTGGGAGGAGCAACTGAGGAGCCTCTTGTGAGGGCATTGCAGGCACAGGTGACCTCCTGACCTGGGGTGGATCCGAGCTAATCAGAGTACAGGACCATTTCCATGTATGTGCCTATGTATGTTTGTGTGCGTGTGCAAGTGTGTGTGTGTGTGTGTGTGTGTGTGTGTGTGTGCGCGCATGCATTCGTGTGTGTTTGAAGCTGAAGGAATTAGGGAGAAAAGATAAAGAGCAAGATATGGACCCCAAGGGCATCTTGAGTCATAACTTCCTGGAAGCTACCTTGAGTGAAATGGGTCCCTTGGGTAAAGAGGAGACGGCCATGGCTCTGAGGAATCACATAGGCTTCAGGTTGGGTCTACATTTGAGCACTGGCTCAATGGTACATGTGACCTTGGGGAAGTTTACCATCGATCATGTGACCTTGTACAAACTCAAAGTCTCCTGTACCATCTATCTTGCAGAACTCTTGATAGAACTAAGCAAGATACAATCTTAATTTCATTATGTTAGACAGTAGGCCCACCCCTAATACCTACCACAGAGCGTGTAACATTGTATAGCAAACACTGTGAGAAGTGATTTGTTGCATATCACTGTTGTGATAATTGCATTAGCATGTTTATATTAGCACTCATTTTTAGACCTTTGGCTCAAACTAAATCTTTTAAAATAACAACAGTAAACAGTCATTAGGCCAAAAGATCCCATCATGAATTTCCAAGCAAAATGGCTTCCCATTGAAATCAAGGGCAAGTGTAAAGGCCCAGCCAGATTCTGTTGTTGATCTCTCTGGGTTGATTTCCTACCCAATGAACAGAAGTGAAGGTTCTCAAAGCAGATTCCCTTGCCATCAACAGAAAAACTCACAACATAGAGGATCAGAGCTAAGCACTAAATCCATATCCCCAGGAAAAAGAATGTTCTCCAAGCATACTTAGCTAGGATTTCCCTACTATTTCTGACAAAGTTCATTCCCTAGTCCCAATGACGGATGCATAGTAGGTCCTGTCTGGTTCAGTATCAATGGGTAGGTGAACATAGAAAACACTGCTGTTGTTTATGCATCCATTTCATAGACACACTTGATTCAGACAAGATTTCCTAGCCAGAGGCTACTCCCGGTGGGCTCATATAGAGCCATTTATCTCTCTGGAGAGAATTTGGTTTTTCAAGCAATGGTCCCTTAAACTGTACAAAGGGTACAAAAATGAGAAAATGGGTTCTACAAGGTAGACTGTCAGGAGGGTAAGAGGAAAGGCCTCCAACTCAAAGGGAACGGGAAAAGGACATAGGGGAAGCTGGGCTAGGCTCCACAATAAGGGATGGGGAGGTGCAGGGTCAGGAGGGGAGAGGATGCTGGGAGGAAAGGCAAGCTTCACAAAGTGTACCTGTCTCTGGGGAAGGAATGTGGTGTTGCTGAATAGCCCTCCAGGACAATTCCAGAGCCTGAGAGAATTTGGGAGGGGTAGGGAGGAGCTTGGGGGAATTCCAGTGAGTTCTGCATCACATTGCTTTCCTGGAGAAACAAGGATGGGAAAGGGATTGCCTTTTCATTATGTTAGCTGCTGGTTCATGCTTCTTTCCATTTATCTGTGCCCAGAAACAAGCCCCACAGGACCCCAAATTTACAAGCTAATGAGTTACAGCTAATGAGCATTCACCACATGGTAGGAGCTGGGTGAGGAAGCAGAACTAGGCATAAGTAGTGTAGACACACGTAAAAACCACTACTGATGGAATTCAGTGAGCCTTCACAGAAGAGGCACATCTGAGCTGGGTCCAGAAGAAAAGTCTTTGAGGAGTTCACAGGCTAAAATAAAATACATGCAAATTAATAGTAATGCACGACATGAGTTTATCTAACGAGCATACAGATAAGATGCATTGCTAACACAGAGGAAGGAGGGACTGGATCTGTTTCTGAGATTCACAGGTGACACGATCTGCAATGTGTGTCTCCAAGGGTGTAGACAGTTTATTAGGTGAAGACTATGAAGAGGGACATCAGATTCCAGACAGAGGGAACCTTGTGTGTAGCAATGGGGAGGCTCTAGTCCTTTGGTCCTGTGGGTAGACTACAATTCCTCAGGGTTGACCCTGTCCTATCCGTGTCTGAGCATGGGTTCTCTGTGTTTCAGTGGTGACAAGGAATGACTCTGAGTGCGACTCAGTGGCAGGGCACCCAGTTGCTTTCTGGTGAGGGAAAATAGCCTGTGGTAAAGTGAACTTCTCAGAAAGGAAATGAGGTTGGTTCTGCATTGATACCAAGATAAATCCCTCTGTTGGGAGAGATACTCTGTTATCTCTCATAAAAAGTGGCTCCTGAGCTCTCTGGAGGCTTCTTGAAGCAGGTCCAAGGGTCAGGCCTTGAAAGCTGCACACATGTTTGTGCCGCGCTTGGTTTCGAGTTCTAGCTTCTGGTCATTGGCATAGTTATCATTATGAGCATGAAGGGGAAGCAGGCAGTAACTGCCAGGTGAGATAAGATTGAGCTGGGTCCTGAGGCTGGAGAGTACTTGATATGCAAATGGGGGATGACGTATAGCATCTGTGGCCAACTGTAAAAGGGAAATTATCTGATTTTAGGGAACTGGGGATCAAATGAGAGCGTCTTCTCCTGCTGTACCATGAGCCAAGAATTGGCTCTGTTCTGCAGTTGGGAACTCTGAGGCCTGACACATAGTAAGTCCTCGGGACATCACGGCATTAGCAGCAGCAGCAGTAGCCATCCTCAGTATCCTCAGCATCCCAGCCCTTTGCACTTAGGTAAAAAGGACACAGGCAGGCGGGTGACTTCTGACTGCTGTGTTCCCCAGTACTTGAAAGCAGTGTTGGCACGTCGAGACCTTTGGTGGAGGTTTGCTCTGAGGATGGTGTGATGGTTTATATGTGCTTGGCCCAGGGAGTAGTATTATTAGGAGATGTGGCCTTGTTGCAGTAGGCTTGTCACTGTGGGCATGGGCTTTAAGACCCTCATCTTAGCTGCCTGGAAACCAGTCTTCTCCCAGCAGCCTTCAGATGAAGATATAAAACTCTCAGCTCCTCCTCTACTGTACCTGCCTGAATACTGTCATGTTCCTGCCTTGATGATAATGGACTGAACCTCTGAACCTGTAAGTCAGCTCTGAGTAAATGTTGTCCTTATAAGAGTTGCCTTGGTCACAGTGTCTGTTCACAGCATTAAAACCCTAACTAAGATAGATGGGTTCTTCCTTCCTCTGTTTGCTGCTTCTCACTTTGAAGAAGTCACTAAACCTCCCCATGTTCCCTCACCTGAATAAGGGAGACATGATGACAGTGGCCTAATAGAATTATTTGAGAATCATAAATAACACCTGGTCTGTGTTTTTCCTCCTTTGGCAGTGACCAAGAATATCTCCTTGTAAACCCCACCTGCTGTATTACTTACATATTCTTGGACTTAGAAAATGTGTTCTCACCCCTCTCTCTGAAGAGCGTGGCCTGAAAGTTGTTATGGTAACTTCTTCCCAGGAAGAGAGGGACTGAGAGGAGGAGAAAGTGTGGGCACTGGTTAGGGTCTTTGGCTATGAATTTGTGGTGCTTTGCAACTTTGAGTGTGCTACTTGGCGTCTCCAAGCCTCAACCAGGGCTGATGGTGGAGGCACAGGGTAATTCAATGGCTGTGATGACAGTGTAGGATTGATTCTATTCTGAACCACCTACTGGATGAATGGCACCATCTTCAGCCAGGTTCCTGGGGTACCTGCAGCCACAGATGAGGATGACTTAATTCTACTGTTGTCAGGAAAGGTGCTTGTGATACTATTACACTACACTCTCAGAGATGCAGGTAAGAGGCTGTTTCAAGAGACAGCTTCTGGCTTCTTTCTTCACCTCGCTCCAAGTCATTTTCCAATTGGACTTGTTTCCTACCAAGATTTCTAAAAATAACTCTATTTCCAGAGAGAATGGACTGACATGATCTCCCCCAAAGAGACAAATTACCCTGCTTACGAACCACTCAGGGATATGTTCAAGGTGGGTGTCTGACAAGAATCCTGCTTGTTTTGGCAGAGAAGGATTTGGCAGAGGACAGGTGAGACAGGCTACTCTATTTAAGCCACACAACCAACATCAATCAACCTCCCCGCAATGTGTTAGGCATTAGAGTTACACAGTATGATCAACAAGTGGTACCTTCACTCCAGGAACCTGTAGTCATGTATGTGCATGTGGTGTGTGTGTGTGTGTGTGTGTGTGTGTGTGAGAGAGAGAGAGAGAGAGAGAGAGAGAGAGAGAGAGAGAGAGAGAGAGAGAGAGAGATATTTCCAAGTCCTGCAGAACAGAACACACACAGACACATACAGGTCTAAACAGGAACATGGAGGAATGAGGGGAGGCAAGGTGCTTGCTCGACAAGGCCATCACCTCCCTGGCTGGGAAGGAACATTTCTGCTTCTATCATTGTTTTTCAGAGCTCTTAATAATGCACCCTATCAATTGGTGCATTTTTTTTTTATTTCTCCAAATGTCATTTGTACTCTAGCATGCCTCCAAGATATGTCAACCATTCTTCAAATGGAGATTTGTGCTCCTTCGTCTGGCAAACTTTTATTGTGTGTTTGATTTTTACCGCCATATGGTTGGAG
Source organism: Tokudaia tokunoshimensis (assembly GCA_036184795.1). Lineage (NCBI taxonomy): Eukaryota > Metazoa > Chordata > Mammalia > Rodentia > Muridae > Tokudaia > Tokudaia tokunoshimensis. The sequence continues at coordinate 11,038,392 of BTHU01000018.1, read as the reverse complement.
GTTAGGAGAGGTTCTGAGGGACAGAAAGACGTTAGAGGAGGATGTCGGGGTGCTAATCCAAGGGGAAATGGTGAAGACCTGAACCAAGCTGGTACTGATTGTGGGGAGGAAGGAGGCACACAGAGTTTGAAGGATCTGAGACTGGATCTGCATAGTGAGAGGGAAGGAGTCTACACTGTCTACAACTGACCCCCTGGGTCAGCTGTGGTTGGTGTTCAGTGCCACTGAGTCCCTGGTGAATAGTTTTCCTGTAAGTGGATCTGTACTTCCACAGAGTCACCTGGGTAGCTTCTGAGTGCTTGTGGGTCTTCTGGGAACAGAGGCAAGTAAATTGGTGCATGGATATGGAATTGCTTAGCATCCACAGAAGGAAGATAGGGAGGTCTCTTTGTTTCTTTATTCCTTCTTGTGATAACATGGAAGGCATTTCAGTTTGTGTTTCAGGAGTATGGCACCTTCCCGACTTCTGATCTTCATTTTGAACAAAACAAATACCCCCAAATGTCTCACGTTTTTTATATATCAGTTTTTTTTTTTAATATCAGCCACATGCGTCTACCACAGTTGGCACTCTGTATGTCTTCCCCAGCAGGATTTCCTGTGTGTTCCCCGAAGCTGAGCCAAAATAAATAATCCCTTATTTGTTTTTAATCAAGTTCTTTTTGTAAAACAGATTTATTTATTGACAGTTCCCTCCCAGCCCCCCACCCCCCAAGCTGTCCTGGCACTCAGTATGTGACTGAGAATGATCTTTAACCTCTGATCCTACTGGCTCCACCTCCCAAGTGCTGGGATTTGGGGTGGGTATTATCATGTTCAATTTATGTAGTGCTAGGGAATTGAGTTCAGGGCTACGAACTGCAGTCCCAGCCTACATTTACTTGAAGAGGGATACTGGGGATATAGTTCAGTGCTTCACGTTTTTGAGGCCTTAGTTAAATCACCAGTATGGTAAAGCAAACAGCAAATACAGATGGGAATGCACTGTAGATCTCACTGTTAGACACTCAAGGTGGTGCAGTCCGTTGAGTGCCACATTCTAGTGTTCTTGGTCTAATTATAAATGATAACTTAATTTTCACTCAAACAGGTTGATGTTTCCACATTCTCTAATGTATTTGGAGAGGCTAATATAGCCATAAGAATTTCTAAATAAAGAGAGAGAGAGAGAGAGAGAGAGAGAGAGAGAGAGAGAGAGAGAGAGAGAGAGAGAGAGAGTTGCAGAGGTGGGGAGGGGAGAGGTGATTCACAACTTACTGTGGAAGGATTATTTGTAGAGTAGTTTCCTGTCATATAAGAGATTTACATATTGTACCATCTCACTAGAATCTTGATTGAGCAGTTAGGAGTCTGTTATGGAAGAGAAAACTAGAGACGGCTGAGGAAAGTTTGTTATAATTTGAGTCTGAATCTAAAATGTCCCCCAGAGGCTCATGTTTTGAATAATTGGTTCCCAGTTGGTGTGCTCCATTTTTGTTTTGTTTTTTCATGGCAAGGTTTCTCTATGTAACCCTGGCCGTCTTGGAGCTGGAACTGTAGACCAGGCTGGCCTAGAACTCCCGAGTGCTGGGATTAAAGGCCTGCAGTATCACTGCCTGGCTGGCGGTACTGTTCTGAGAGGCTACTTGACCTTATAGAGGTGCGAGCTGGCTTGCAGAGTAGTCACTTCAGAAGGTTATAGCCCAGCTGGGATCCAGCCTGAGCTCTGCTTCCAGGTCACCAGTATATAAACAAGCGTCAGCCACACTCTTCCACCACTGGAGGTGCTCTGCGTGCCTCTGTAGGACACAATTGTGTCCCATGAAACTGAGCCAAAATAAATAATCCCTTCATTTATGTCTATTGTGTATTTGGTCACAGTGATCAGAAGAATTGCTAATAGAGATGTGAAAGACTTACCTGTGATCACATTGTTAGTACTGGTAATGGCCGTTCGCCCTGTGAGTTAGGCACTGGCTAAGAACCACATGCATACTATACCTTTAGGTTGACTTTGCTATATCTCCAGGAGGAGGATTCCTGACTTGATGTAACTAGGCCATCACACATTTGGCATATGGAGGTCTGGGATTTGTACTCAAGCTGTCTGACATCAGAGATTGTGCAATCAGTCACTATGCCCTCCTAGGTAGACATTAGGTCTCTGACATGCGCCCTGCAAACTTGGAGCACTAATTGAACACCTGTTATGATCTAGGTACTGTGCCTAGATACAGAGGCAACAGATAAAAACAGACAGGGTCCCTGGCCTCTGGAGTGGCAGAGTCTGATGAGCAAAGAGAATAGACATATTCAACCCAATGTAACAATCTCCATGATCATGGTACAGGCAATGTCTAGGGGAGGTGTCTTAGGATTTTACTGCTGTGAACAGACACCATGACCAGGGCAGCTCTTATAAAGGACAACATTTAATTGGGGCTGGCTTACAGGTTCAGATTCATTCCAGTATTGTCAAGGTAGGAGCATGGTAACATCCAGGCAGGAACGCTGTAGGAGGAGCTGAGAGGTCTACATCTTTATCCGCTGGCCTCTAAGAGAAGACTGACTTCCAGTCAGCTAGGAAGTGGGTCTTAAAGGCCATGTCCACCGTGACACACCTACTCTAAGGCCACACCTCCTAATAGTGCTACTTCCTGAGCCAAGCACATCACAGGAGGCATATAGTGGGGGAGGGCTGATGAGTTCAGCAGAAAGTCCCTCAGGAAGGGTGGCTGAAATCGGCCTTAGTGGGGAAAAATCAGATGAATGTGTGTATGCAGAAGTAAGGGAGATTGGGGGGGGGCAGGTCCACATGGAACAAGCTATTGGTGCAAACAGGGAAACTGTCATAGGGTCTGGAAGGAAGACAGAATAGAGACATCAGAGGGCCACAGTTGCAGAGGGGACTGTGTTTGAAACACCTGTAAGACCATTCCTACTCCTAAGTCCATCTACTGTCAGGTGACAACTGGTAAGGTAGTCCTTCATATGCTGAGGACACAGTGAGGAAGGGAGGGGGAGACATAGGGGGTGAAGTTTATGCTGACTATAGAGACATTGTGCAGCATCCTGAGAGGGACTTCACCCCGGGCCAGCCTGTGCGTCTCTCATGAGACAGCCCAGTATGGAGGCTGGCTATGCAAGCAAGGGACTCCTGGGTGTTCCCTATGCCCATTTTCTCTCAAGAACAAAAGGTCTGAGAAGTGGAAATGAGGAATTTAAGAGTAGCTAGTTCCAGCCTTATTTATAATAGCCAGAAGCTGGAAAGAACCCAGATATCCCTCAATGGAGGAATGGATTCAGAAGATGTGGTATATTTACACAATGGAATACTACTCTGCAATTAAAAACAATGAATTCATGAAATTCTTAGGCAAATGGTCAGAACTGGAAAATATCATCCTTAGTGAGGTAACCCAATCACAAAAGAACACACATGGCATGCAGTCACTGATAAGGGGATATTAACCCAGAATCTCGGAATACCCAAGACACGATTCACACATCAATAGATTTCCAAGAAGATGGAAGGAGAGACCCCTGGTCCTGGAAAGACTGGATGTAGGGGAATACTAGGACAGAGAAGCGAGAGGGGGTTGAATGGGGAACAGGGGAAGGGAAGAGGGCTGAGGGGACTTTCGGGGAGGGAGGAAACGAGAAAGGGGAAATCATTTGGAATGTAAATAAAAAAAATATAGAAAAAAAAGAGTAGTTCATGCTAGATTTGTTTCCTTCCAACCCCCTTTTAATCACAATCCTGGGTTCAAACTAGTTGGTACCAGGCCTCACCCCAGAAGTCCAAAACTAAAATGTGGCTCCAGGCAGGACCTTAGCACCCACTTCTCTGAGTTCTTTAAGTGTTATATATAGCAATGCCTTTCTCCCTGGTTTACTACTTCGAAGGGCTTGCATAGCCTGATTGACATCTTCTCAACTATTAGAGCTTGCAGTGACCTTGAAAGTCAGTTCTCAATACTGTCATGTAACATAGTGTCTTTTGAAAGGAGACTGCTGGAGAAAAAAGTTTAACAGTCACCTGAGGTAAACAATGGACTTTCTCATGTTTTGGCCACGTTGTCAGAGTTTCTTACTTGCAGCTGAGCACATTCTGACAGACAAAGTCTCCTGGGACTCTATATTTCAACCATCTTGGGAAGAGTGAAGGACACATATACAAACCCAGAATGAACATTTTCTCTTCCTGAGAGCTTTTCTCCTCAAAGCGGTAACTCTTCTTGGCAAGTGGATGGGTCCCAGCTGACACCTTCTGATCATGGGTCTTCTTGCCATTCTTTTCAACCCTGGTTTCTAAAGATAGTATTGCCATTGCCAGCCTGTTCTCAAATCACAATCCTTCTGCCTCAGCTTCCCGAGGGCTGGGATCACAGGTGTGTGCCGCCTCATGCAACCCGCTGTTCTTGCTGTGTCTGTAGGGTAAGGGTGGGGTTCGTCGTTGCATGAGAACACAGGGAGGATCTGCACATCAGAAAGCAGTGTTATCAGTGGGTTCTTTGATGACAGTTGTGAGCACTTTGGACATAGTAGATATGCAACATGTTCATGTGCATAAACAAATACATGGTGTTTCATTTTCTCCTCACATTTTTGCTTTGATCGCTGTTATCACCAGTGAGCATTTGAAATTGAAGCCTCTCCCTTGTGTCCTCCTTGGTCTTCCACTTCATCATAGGGACCTTCTTTTTTTTTTTTCCAGTCACAGTTCAGTCAGCTTTGCTTGAGTGCAAGGGCCGCTGAACTGTGTATCAGCTCACAGATGACTGAGGGACTGGTCCTGTTTCTCTCCAGCCCTGGGGACTTGGGTGCTCCCTCTACACATTCCTCATCCTCAGGGATTTCTGCATCCCAGACAACCTGCAAGGTCCCATCATAGGAAGTATCAGGTCTTGGAGTGGCAGTTTCCCATCACAGGTCGACCTACTGTTTGGGTGGTAATGTAACATGATGAAGGTTTAGGCTGTGGTGCTAAGTGGATCTGAGTTCAAATCCCATCTCTAGAGACAAAATGTTCTCAAATTATTTTGGGTAGTGAGTGTGGTGGTAAATGCTAACAGTTCCAGTAACTGGGAAACTGAGACGAGAAAAGCATGTATATTTAAGGTTAGCCTGTGCTACATAGTGAGTTTGAAGCCAACTTGAATTACCTAATGAGTAGTCTATTATATATCAAGAACTTATCTCAAAAGACCTTAAAAAGCAAGTTGCTGAAAGTGTGTAAATTTGGTCTTGTTTCTCTAAAATGAGGGAAATAAACTATTGTGTCCCTCTGGATGGCTGCTGGGTGACAGGAATTGTGGGTGACAGGGACTCATGAAGCTTCTTATCATTGACCCAAGGCTTAATTCTACTACCAGTTGTAGTGCTTGCTGGCTTTGGGGACCCTGGGAAGCTCCAGTACATTCTCTGGGCCTCAATGTCCCCACTTGTAAAATAGGATAATACCACTCCCTCTCCATTCTCATCACAGGACTACTGTTGAGGTTCACAGAAGCGGAGCTGTGTGAAAACTCCTCCATTAGATTACTTTTATGACATAATGGGGGGATGCTGTGAGCAGCTTCATAAACCTCTGAGAACGGACGCTGGAGGGCTGAGGGTATCGCTCAGTGGGAGAGCACCTGTAGTACCTTAACCAAGGTGGAGCAAGCACTCAATACAGTATAGGAAGCAGACCAGTTTCAGCAACGATGGCAGCAAGGAGTCTGTGGCATGAGGGACAGCAGAGATCTGCTTTAGCATGGAGAGAACAGAGGAGGATGGAACCCAACAGAAGCCACTGTTCACTCAGTTCACAGGTCCATGGGTTCAAATGCCACAGAGGCTGGTTCTGAGGACCTTTCTTAGGGTGTGGCCTATTGGCAGTAAACTCTGCTACAGAGGAGACAGAGCTTTAGTCCAGCCCTCTAATCCCCTCCCTGCAAGGGTTCAGTTGCCTGAGGGGATGGTGGGAATTCCTCTTGCATCTGAATGTAGAGTAGGTGCCTACAGGAAGGACTCTGCCATTAACCAGAAGCTATGTGGGTACAGGCAGAGCCAAGTTCAAGCTATGTTGGCTGCTCTGGGTGTCATCCTGAAAGGGTTGCCTGAACCCTGTCCCCGAAGGCAGCCTGGGTGGGAGGTAGCCTTAGTTTCAGTGGATCCAGGAAGCTGGGTCACAGAGCATAGGCTCCCTGGGGAAGGGAGGAGTCTTTCCTGAAGGAAGGACTTTCAGTCCCTCTCTGCCAAATCCCATGTCTCCATGGAAATGCCAGAGAGGCCCAAACAAGAGGTCAGCTTCCTTGGGGAAGGGCGGGCCAACCATGACAGTGAGATGCCTGCCTGTAGTATCTCCACTCTGATCTGAGGCACACCCATCACTTTCCGTGTCACCAGGTCCAATATGAGAACATCAGTGGCAAAGGGAGTCAGGTTTTGTCTTGGGCAGCCCAGAACAAAACTTGGAAGCTCTGAGATCATCTGGGACCTGGGAGTGACATGACTTGTCTAGGTTACATAGGTGTTCCATAGATGAGAACCAAAGTCTCATCTTGTGCACCTTCCATTAATCCAGAATAACCTTCCCTCCTTTCCTCCCTCCTTCCCTCCCTCCTTTGCCCTCCCTCTCCTTCTTCTTGTTGCTCCTGGATCCTAACTTGTTGAATAGTTACCATGTATCAGTTTCTAATCTCTTTCCATACACGACCTCATTACTTCTCAGCCCCTGAAGGTACACATAGCATCTCTGGTTTATAGGTAGGATAACCATCTTAGGAACCTGAGTGTATTGGGAAAAAAAATCCCAGAGCTAGTAAATAATCAATCTGTTCTATTGGCCTTGAGCCAATAACACCACTCCCTCTCCATTCTCATCACAGGACTACTATTGAGGTTCACAGAAGGGGAGCTGTGTGAAAACTCCTCAATTAGATTACTTTTATGACATAATGGGGGGATGCTGTGAGCAGTTGCATAAACCTCTGAGAACGGATGCTGGCAGGGGACCCAGACCCAAGAAATGCCATTTCACTTTTGGGAGTCTTCTGTTCCCTTGAATGACCCCACTCATTGACCCTCCCTTCTCTGTCCACGGTGACTACCGATCTTTGTCAGTTTCTGATGTTTAAATGCACATCTTCGTGTAGAACAAGACAGCAAGGAAGAAGCCACGGGCCCGTCTCAAAATAGCCGTCTAGATTAATAAGAGGGTTCTGCTTTGATTGCCAATTCAATATTGATGCTGCTTGCAGAATGCCAAGGGACTCTAAATAAATAAAAAGAAGGTAGAAAATAAACGCTTGCATCTTTCTTCTGGAAACTGTTCATGACCTTGTCCACTTACCCACCGATGGCTGACGGCTTCCCCATCAATTTGTTAAAGAACAGCAGTGGGAGCTATCTTCTTCACTTTCTAATTTCTTGTTTGGTTTTGCATCTTACGTAGCGGTTTAGATGCTGGCAGTAGCTTCCCTGGTTTGAACGGCCTGGTCCTTGCCCTGCAGATATCTCATCACAGTATGGGGCTGCTGACTGGAAATGGCAGGCTGACAACCGATTTCAGCTAGTGCTTGTCCAGAGCTGTCAAGGTTCTTCTCACCAAGCTTGACCTGAGAAACAGCAGGCTTGTCCTCAAAGGCCCCAGCATTCCAGCTATAAATGCTACCGACCATTTATTTTCCTTTCCTGGGAGGTAGAGGGCACAGCTCCAGGGGCCAAGAGTCAGTCAGAGTGTCTGCCTGGTTCTGGAACCTTGCTGCATCGCCCCTGGGGTGGGATGTAAAGGCAAATGATCCTGTGGTCTATTTTCCACTTGGTTAGTAATCTGTAGTGCCCAGTGCAATGACAATTTGTATAGCTGCTTAAAGACCCTTGATAATGGCAATTCCTTATGTCTGATGTCACTGTCCCCATGAAAGGGTTTCCACACTAGGAGGTGGACTGACCCAAGATTAATAGCTTTCTTTGTATATGAGAAAGCAGACAGTCAGCGAAAAGCTAGAGGTAGGAACTGAACTCCAGTGAGCCTTTCTGGTGAAGGAAGAGACATCCTGGCCTTGAGGAGTCCCCCTCCCCCCAACCTCAGGCAAGGGAGCTATCCTAGAGTTGGAAAATGAGGAGAGAGGGAAAGAAGGCATCTCCACATTCACCCGCTTTGCCCATTTTTCTGGGCCAGGTGTGCATCATCCTCTATCCCTATCCTATATACGAGCATGCAGACACGGACACACAGACAAACACGGGGCGGGGGGTGGGGAGAGAGAGAGAGAGACTTAATGTAATCCTGGAACCCTAGAAAGTCTCAATAATGTTTGGAACATGGGATATACCTCTAAGAGTCAGTATTGTTAGGCGGGTAAACAAACAAACAAACAAACAACCCAGAGATGTAAGAACTAATAATGAGGCAAATGATTATCAGGTTTAGATATAGTCTTATAGTTACTAACCTAGGATATTCAATTAAAAATCATCTTCAGCAATCAAATAGAGCATGATGTCTGGGTGACAAAATCAGTCTCTTCCAACATAATAAATAGATAAAATGAAAAAAAAATCAATTTAGAGTAACTACAGACAAATTACTTTTCGTATTAAGTTATAGTACCATGTATATGAAGGAAATAGGTACAGTTCAGTGGTAAAACACTTGCCCAACATGTGGGTTCTACCCTTGCAACACACACATGTATACAAATATATATAACTTAAAGATGCCATTGAGGAATATGTACAAATTCACAAATAAATAGAAATAAATATTTGTAAGAAAGGTGGTTCCATTCTCATACTACACAATGTCTAATGTCCCTAAATTAATCCTTAAGGTGAACATAATCTCAACTCAAATAATACATTTTGGTGCAGTTAGACATAGTGAAGCTTATGTGCAAAAAAGAATCCATTGAGAACATATGCAGATTCTGACAAGCCTAAGGTAGAATATGCTTGAAAGCTAATGAAGTACTCAACAAAGCTAAAGTAAAGTGAACATTTTAGTAATGGCACATGACTCGACACACCAGTGAAAATGTATGCAGAGTCTAGGAATAGGCTTAGATGCATCAGAAATGTGGTTAAGAGGATTCTTCAAATGGTGGAAGAAAGAGGGTTATTTAATAATTGGTATTGTGTTTAGACAAATGGAAGTCATCTAAAATGACATTCTTCCTAGTTCCAATACAAAAAAAAATCAATTCCAGATGAAGAAAGATTTTAAATTTAAAAAATATTCATGGAAGTATTTAAAGAATACACGAGAGATCTTATTTAATTAATACCAAGATGTGGAAGAGCTTTGCCTTCTTAAACTCGACAGTCCCCAGAATCTGTAAGAGAAGACTCAGTACAATAATATCATAAAATTAAAATTTTATGTGTTGCAAAAATTACTAGAAAGCCAAAAGATAATAACAATGAATGTGACTGGAAAAGTGCTCAAAACAGGTCAGAGACCAAAATCAGTGACCTTCCCAGTGTTTGCTTACATTCCTCCAGGATCTCAGGGAAAGACAAACAGCTAGATGGAAAAGCTGAGTTGCAAACCCATTGGAGTAAAGGGCAGTGGACTTTAAAAGTGTGAAAGGCGGGCTGGTGAGTCGGTTCAGGGACTGACAGCACATGCTGGGCTAGACCGAGGGCCTGAGTTTCATCCCAGATCCCACTGTGTCCACATGTGCAATAGAACATGTATGCCTGCACACACACACACACACACACACACACACACACACACACACACACAGGGAGGGAGGGAGGAAGGGGAGAGAGAGAGAGAGAGAGAGAGAGAGAGAGAGAGAGAGAGACAGGCAGAGGGAGAGGCATGGAGAGACAGAGAAAGACAGAGACAGAGTGGGAACAGAGAGAGACAGAAACAGAGACAGAGACAGAGAGAAAGTGAGAGAGAAGCTATTTCTTAATGAAACAAGTTGAATTCTAGTAATAGAAAGAAAACTCATGGTTTACCAGACCAAAGATGAGAGAAGTCATTTGACTTTATAGGGCCTCACAGTACTGCCTGGGGACATAAGAATACTCAGTAGATCCACTCTGATGGTCCCTGTGCATCTGAATACACTTCTACATCTCAGTGAATTCTATATTCTATTAAAAAGAATAGAACTGGTAATGGTGATGTATAATCCCAGGCTTAAGCAGAAGGATCATAAGTTCAAAGCCAGCCTAGGCTACACAGTGAGTTGGAGGCAAACCTCAGTTACAGGAGACCCTGTCTTAAGTAAATAAACATGAAAATCATACAATTATAACTCAATGAACTTGATTAAAATAAACCAAAGGTATAGAAGAAGTTTTGTCAGACACTCTTATTCTATTCTTTTATTGTTGCAGAGAAAAACAACAAGATTATGCCTAGAGTGGTCAGCTAGATTCCTTTTATAATCTATGAACACACCACTATCCAGAGCGTGTAAAGTCTGGTCTATGTTTGTTATAGCTACCAAAAGTAACAGGTGCTACATATCATGTGTCAGGAAAGGTCAGCTGAACTTTGTGAAGACACAGTGAATGTTCGCAACAACAGGGAGCTGTTTGTAAGTAAAGAAACGGGCAGTTGAAGGTCAGGGAAGAAAGGAATTAAATTTTTCTATATGTGTTTTTATAATATTTAATTAAAAATTTTCAATCATGGGCACTGGCTATTTTTTTTTGAGACAAATTCTCACATGTTCCAGGCTTTCCTAAGCAGTTTTAAACTCTCTGCATAGCAGAGGATGGTTTCGAACTTGGATCTTCTTGTCTCAACCTTCTGATGGAATTGCAGGCATATGCTGTTCCTGCAACAAGCAAGCTTAACCAGGCTTTTTTTTTTTTAAAGGAATGGAGTGGTTTGATTAAGAATGGTCCCCATAGGCTTGTTTGAATACTTGAGGGCTGGAGTAGTCCAAAAATGGATGACTTGTGACAGAAAGTCCAAGGATCCTGTAGTTATTGAGTCATGAAACTGGATACCTTGGTAGTCCCAATCTGGTGCTGGAGTCCCAGGGAAGTCCTAGAGAGTGTCAGTGTATGTTTGAATCCTGAAGAGTTAGGCTCTAACACTAGGGAAGGTCCCACCTCAGGGACAGGATAGGTGAGCTTGCCATGAGAGTGAGGGCAAGAAGGCAACGAGAAGGACCTTTTCACCTTCAGTGATTCAACCGAGAAAATCCTTCCCAAGATGCCGAGCTGCTGAGTTTCAGTGGATTTCAGATGTGGTCAAGCTGACAACCGAGATTCTTCATCACACACACCAGGCCTGGTCTGTGAGATGATTCATGCATGCTGGGTAAGAATTTTACTAACTGAGCCGTGTGCCTGGCGCTTGATCAGTTTCTGATTGTTTTGTTTTGTTCAAGACAGCATCTCAAGTAGTCTAGGCTGGCTTCAAGCTCAGAAGTCTGCTGGGGATGACCTTGAATTCTTGATGTTTCCACCTCCAAAACAATCTATGTATCTATCTACGTATCTATGTATTTATATATCTATGTATTTATCTATCTATCTATCTATCTATCTATCTATCTATCTATCTATCTATCTATCTATCTATCTATCTATCTATCTATCTATATTCTCTATCTCCCTATCATCTATCTATCTATCTATCTATCTATCTATCTATCTATCTATCTATCTATCTATCTATCTATCTATCTATCTATCTATCTTCTCTATCTCCCTATCATCTATCTATCTATCTATCTATCTATCTATCTATCTATCTATCTATCTATCTATCTATCTATCTATCTATCTATCTTCTCTATCTCCCTATCATCCATCCATCTATCTATCTATCTATCTATCTATCTATCTATCTATCTATCTATCTATCTATCTATCTATCTATCTATCTACCTACCTATCATCTGTCTGTCTATCTCTATTCTCTATCTCCCTATCTATCTATCTATCTATCTATCTATCTATCTATCTATCTATCTATCTATCTATCTATCTATCTATCTTCTATCATCTATCTACCTACCATTTATCTATCTATCTATCTATCTATCTATCTATCTATCTATCTATCTATCTATCTATCTATCTACCTACCTATCATCTGTCTGTCTATCTCTATTCTCTATCTCCCTATCTCCCTATCTATCTATCTATCTATCTATCTATCTATCTATCTATCTATCTATCTATCTATCATGCCCAAGATGCATGAGGAGAGACAGAGAACAGAGCCAGGGTCCACCTCCACAACAGTGTCTAGATTGTTTAACATCCCTGGGCTGTTTTTCTTGCCTGGGATATAGGAGTGGTATTCTCTTGAATTGTGTGTCTTTGGCCTCTGGCATAGTCCAACTTCTCACTGAGTCAATTTCCAGTCTGTTGGCTCCTACCTACTGGGGCATATTGAACAGTGAGATAAGAAAAGACAGCAATGAAGTTCAGGGCAGCCATGCTGAGAATCACCAACTTGCCGAGGAGGATACGAGTCACACCTATCAGGTGTTGTTAACTTCTTTCGCACATGCTCCTGAGGCGGGGACAGAGGAATCTTGCGCCCTCCTTGGATGAGTGAAGAGAAGCCTGAGAACAGTAGTTATAAAAAGGGTTCAATTTAGAGGATGTGGCTGAGCTTGTCTATCAGAAGTGGATATCAATATAGTAATCACATTTTGGAGTAAGTACGGCTATGTGGTTTGATAATAAGTGCCATTTTATTGGGAATATCAGAACAGAATTCTTGAAGCCATGGTTATTCCTAAATATTAGGAGTATTTGGTCTCTACTCACAAAAACAGTTGTTGGGAGAGGCCTGACCACTTACCTTACAATACAGATGGTCAGAAGACACTCAGAGGCCCTCCTGCAGACACCACGATTTGCAAGTATGTGGTGGAGAGATGGGAGAGAAAGAGAGGCAGAATGCATCGAGCACTATGAAGAGAACAGGAGAGGTGAGGGTGGAAAGGAACAGCCTGATGTACGGAGCCTGCCCTGCCACCTGAGGCCTTGGCAAGTCCCAGCTCATGTAGCCTCTGAGAGGCAAGTCTGGGTTCACAGCCATGCAACAGCAGGGGTCTGTGTTGGTGTTTGTGGTTCATATTACCACCGAAGGCTGATGTCCAAGGGCTGTGCTGAGCTGGCCCTCACCTCTGAAAAGTTCCCAGAATTCCAAAGGTCACACAATCGCAGAAACCTTCTGCAGCTGGCAAAACTATACCTCTGTTAGAGAACAAGGCAAATCATAGTCAGCTGCTGCAGGCAGTCTGAACCAGTCCCATATCCCCACACCTGGGATTAAAATGAAAAATATATTATTGTAATATTTCTGTGTCTTTTTAAAGAAACCAAAATTCCAGATTTCTTACCTCGCCTACTAGTATCTCCCAGCAGTTCTAAGCCTTTGTCTGCTCCTATTTGTATCAGGATATTAGCAGATGCGTCTTTAGTCTCCTCCAGTTGAACATCTTGCCTATGAAGCAGGCTACCTGTGCTAGCCTTCCCTTTATCTGAATGGGCGAGGTGAGCAAGGGGAGAAGTTTATAGGGCATCAAGAGTGCATCACTTCCCCGTGAGCCTGGTGAATGCAGAACTCGAGATAATTTTCAAGCACCATAGAGCCCCAGAAAGGCTAAGAGGCAATGTGAGGCCAGAGCCATTTCAAAAGATGTTCCACTGCAGTAGGTCTCCCAAGGCAGGAACTGGGCCAAATGAAGACTTTTCCTTCTTGGAGATGACCATGAGCAGCTGTATCGATACTAGTGGAACTCTGAGGAATTGGTCAGCGTTTATGATGTATACCAGGGCTTGTTATAGCTTGACTAGAAGAAGCTTCCTGGAGTCGTGGGCTGGGGCTTGGTTGATTGACAGCTAAAATACTTTTGGGAAGTGATTGGGTCCTGGGGGCTTGGACCTAAGCAATGAATTAATCCTTTGATGGATTCATAATCTGATGACATGGGATTACTGAGAGGTGGTAGAAAGAGGTTGGAGCTAGTTGGATGTATGTCACTACAGTGTGCCTTAAAAAGTTAGGACTTGTTTCCTCTCCCTTTCCTCTTCCCCTCCCCCTCTCTCACTTTCCCCCCTCTCTCCTCTCCCCTTTCTCTTTGCTTCCAGGCTGTCAAAAGGTGAGAGACTAGTGACCTTGTTCTTTCAAGTCCTTCTTGCCACATGCCCTGCTTAAGTGTGAGAGTCAGGCAGATGTGGGGTAAAACTTCGGAAACCATGAGCCAAAAGAAATCTTTCCTTTTAACAATTGTTTCTGGAGATGCTGATAACACGGATGCCAACCAGAGTCTGCCTGATCCAGGGATGTGAACGCACCCAGCACAAGGGCCATGGGAATCTCAGAACTCACCAGAGATACTGTGTGCGTGGGGTAGGAGATAGAGCTGGAAACCTGGACCAGGCAGATGAGGAGATATTAAGACAGAAAGTAGCCACAATTGAGAGGTTAGAAAACATCAGCAAGATTGTGGCACAAATATTCTACCATGAGTTCAGACAGCTCATCCTCCCAAATGGATTGATCATTTAATGGTTTAGCAGGCTAATGCATTTCTCCAGGGTGGGCCTGCTTCTAAAAACTAGTTTGGCTAGGGCTTTCACATTCTTCCTGTCTCTCAGCGGATAACATTCTCTTGGGACAGAGACAGTCCTTTCCACTCCCAGGGTAATTAGTGGGATTGACTTTCCCAGTGGAAGTGATTTGGGCTGGCTTTTTTCTTGTTTTAGATTCTTAGTGGATGTCACTGTTTCCCAAGTGCTGTTTTGGCAGAGATCTTTTTTGGTAAATAGGTTTACATGTATACATGCATATGTATTTGTAGGAAATACATACATTTGAGTCAATTAAATTGATATCTATTGAGTCTTGATCATGTGCAAATGCTTCATGTGCCAGGCAACAGGGCTTGGCCAGATGCCCTGCAATATGTCTGATGCTGGGATCTAACAACAGGGTGTGCAGAAACAGATGGGTCTCAGACAGGGGTCCCCCCAAACACAGGGCTGGAAAAGCAGCTTTCAGCAAGCCGTTCCACACCTGGTAGGAAATCTACCCTGGATCAGAGAAGGCAGAGAAAGCCGTTGCTCATTGCTATGATTCAAAGGCTGTTTACCTCAAAAATTCGCATATTTAAGATAAATGGATTAATCCACTTACTTAATGAGTTAACAGGTTAAGGAATCGCATTGTGGGTGAGTTGCTCTAAAAGCCAGTTTGGCTAGGTCTCTCACATACTTATGAGTTGTCATCCTCCGTCTTAGAATTCTGCTACCCTGCTCAGCCAAGGGTGCTGCCTGTATACCTTTGACCAAAACCATCAGTCAAGATGAGAGCCCCTTAATGACTCACCCAGTTTTTATATTGTTGCTAACAGAAGATGGAATAAGACACCCAGATTCTCTAACAACCTTCTACAAAGTTAGAGGTGAACAAGACTACAATCAGTGTCCTAATGCTCCCAGAAACACACCCAGGGGCACTGGAGCTAAAGGGACCACCAGCCTATGAGGACGCTGGTCATCCTGGGAAGTAATCTCAGTTTTGTAGCTCTGGTGACTGAACTTGCTTCAATTTACACTTATGTTCTGTGCCTGTCTTAGGGTTTCTATTGCTGCGAAGAGATACCATGACCACTGATGTGTTTATAAGAAGATAAAGAGAGTGGGGGATATGTTCTATGGAGGTGTAGTCAAGTATGGGGGAACAGGGTGCCTCCACTGGCCCATACTGAGGCATTCCTTCCCCCTGAGGGACCAGCCACACAACAAGATATAGTATAGAATAGAGTTTATTCAGGGTGTGGGGAGGGGAGTTGAGAGAGAGAGAGAGAGAGAGGCTGGTCATGAGCACAAAGAGAGAGAGGGGGGAAGGGAATGGGGAGAGAGCTGGAGGAGGAGGGCAAGAGCAAGAGAGGAGCAAGAGAGAGAGGAGGGGACAAGCAGCCCCCTTTACAGTGAACCATGGTGACTCTTATAAAGCAAAACATTTCATTGGGGCTTGCTTACAGTTTCAGAGTTTTAGTTCATTGTCATCATGGCAGGAAGCATGGTGGTACTCAGGCAACTGTGGTATTGAAGAAGGAGTAGAAAGTTCTACATCAGATCCACAGGCAGTAGGAACGGAATGCCACCAATGGGCCTGGCTTGAGCATTGAGACATCAGAGCCCACCCCAGATGACACTGTTCCTTCGATAATGCCACACCTACTCCAACAAAATCACACCTCCTAATAGTGCCACTCCTCCATGAGCCTATGGGAGCCATTTTCTTTCAAACCACCACAATACCTTCTCCCTGCTTTCTCACAAACTGTTCTCGATGTCTGATGCTGGGACAGGGTGATGTTCCTGGCATACAGAGCCTCCTCTACAGGGGTCAGAGTATGGAGTGAGGATGACACCTGGGAGAATGGTTCACTCCTGGAGGCCCAAGCTGAGGGAGGACCAGGAATGTCATCTGGAAGTTGGACTTGGGGAGACTGAAACTGTAGGTCAAGAAGAGTTTTGAAGGAGTTCGTTGGGACCATTTAGTTGGTAAGTGTAACAATTTTGGAAAGAGTAATGAATAATTCTGTCCAGAGGCTGATCCTTTTGCAGATTTTTTTAAAAAAAATATATATCTTTTATTAAATTTTATTCATTTTTTATATCACACAGATTATAGAGCATTGAAATTAGTCACAAAGAAACCCATTCATTATTTTGTACTTTTACATCCTTAAAAAATTTTAATCATTTTAAGCAAAATGAATCACTCCAAAGTAGTCAATATTTGGTATAATGAACATGAATGTGAAATTTTCTATATAATATTTAGATATTTAATTTTATCTTTATATTTGATTTTTAGCAAGGACAGCTTTCTAGGCAGATCATGAGTGTCCTAAAGCTTGAAGGCACCTAAAGCCTGATTGTCCCCCTTTATAGGAGGCTATTAGAAGACTCTGATGGTAAGTCCATCAGTTCATGAGAAGATATAGGCATCTTTGAAGTGATATCAAAGTTGGCATTCTTGTTTCTCTACCTCAGTTCTCTAGTCCTGAAATCCAAATATTGGAGTCACCCAGTGCTTCACACTTGTCAAGTTTACCTTCTAAACACTTCTGGAATTGGGCCTCAGGTCTCGATTTTTCTCTACTAGAAGCTGGATCTATAGCTGGTCCCAGTATATCCTCCACACTAAAGCCTTCAGAGCCATTCAGAAGTCACGCTGTGGGCTCACAGTGCTTGGATGTTATTGCTACTCTTTCTAGGTATGGACCAAGCTCCTTTCCACACTCTCCTCCCACTCTGTTCCTGCTTCCTAACCCTTGCAGGGTTCCATCTACTTAACTGCTTGAGCAAGGTTAACTCTTGGCTGATGGACCATTTTGTCCACCATGAGGGCTC
Source organism: Tokudaia tokunoshimensis (assembly GCA_036184795.1). Lineage (NCBI taxonomy): Eukaryota > Metazoa > Chordata > Mammalia > Rodentia > Muridae > Tokudaia > Tokudaia tokunoshimensis. The sequence continues at coordinate 11,021,058 of BTHU01000018.1, read as the reverse complement.
TGGGGATAAATCTGTGAGATAAGGCTAAAATTTATCAACAGTTTAGAAGTGATTCCACATTTGAACAACTGGTTTGGCTCCTGAAGTATGTTTGATTTCCGTCTGTGCTCCTGAAGCCTTTCTTCGGTCTCACTGGCTTTCTTCTAGTTTCTGGAACTTTCCACATGGCTGTCAGTCAAAAGGCCTTCTCTCCACAGCTCTTGTTCTTTAGATCTCAGCCCCTAAGTTCAGTCCAGCAGGGAACCGGCCCTATGGCCTTCTCCAGAGCTGGGTTTGTGATTTGTTTCTCCTTGTCCCCCCCCTTTTATCTCTGTATTTTTGGCTCAACTTTCTCCATGCTTGGTGGTGGCACATATCAGTCACTTACTGTTGAAAGAATAAAATGAGAGTTGAGTGGTTAGGTTGTGTTTTTATCTTAAAAAGGGCATCATTATGTTATCTCCATATGTGCATACAATGAGCCTTGGTCATCCTGTCATGGCCTCTTCTACACTTCTTATGCCCCTCTTCCCTTTCACATCTCTGTGAGATGAGAAAACAGGTCTTTGTGGGGCCGTTTTATTCCACTTAACATATTGATCTCTAGTTCCACCTATCTTCCTGCAAACAGCATAGTTTCGTTATGACACAACGAAGTTTCATGATGTATGTTTGCCATATTTTCTTTATCTGCTCTTCCTTTGTTAGTCATTAAATGTTCGACGTTACGCACGGGTATTGTGCGTGCTGTCCCAGTCTCTGTGAGGTCATGCGTGCAACTGCCCTGCCGTGTCCAGACTGCTCTGCTCCGTTACTGTTGCCCACCACTTCTGGCTCTTAGAGTGTTTCAGTCCCATCCTACCCCATGATCTTGGATGGGCACACACCCAAAAGTATGTAGGTGGCATAACATGGACTTGACGAATTTGCAAAAATGAGGACACAAGGTTAGATGGGTATGGAATGAGGGGTGGATCTGGGAGGAGTTAGGGGAAGGTGGATAAGTATAAGCAAATATAATATAAGCAATTCTCAAAGAATTAATGCAAATGTTTTGAAAATATTTGATGCTATGTGTTCCACTGGGCCTTTGTTTTTGTTTATTGGTTTGTTTTGGTTTTTTTTTTTGTATTATAATTATTTTGGAGTCAGTCCAAATAATAGAAAGCCCTTGAAGACACATGCCTAACTTGTCAGGAAGAGACTTGGTTCCTCCCCATCCCACATCATCCTGTCTCTTCACTAGCTACCCAGTCTTTCATATTCTACTTAGAGAGCAACAAGGGACCGAAGAAATGATTGTGTCCACGTCCAGGCTGGTGAACCAATGAGTTTGTTGTGGTTACATCTAGGAGGAGTGTAGGTGACCCAAAGGCAGCCTCACTGAGTCACTGAGGGGTGGGTTGGTGACTTACATGGGTGGGTGGTGACTTAGGAGAGCTAAATTACTGGAGCTCCCGACACAACTTGCAGGCAGCTCCACCCAAGGGACTCCTCGCCCTCAGCAATTGTTTGCTGTTGATAAACCCCAGGAAAAGAGCCTCCTGTGTCAGACTTTAAGGAACTTCCTGAGCCTGCTAAGATTCTTATTGAGTTTCTTGAGCCTTGTAGCTCTCTCAGGTCCGTTAGGGAGAAAGTAGTTTAACTAGTTATAGATATACAGCATAAGTACTTGACACTCAAGGGTACCTAGTGCCAACATAGCTGAGGGGTATACAAGTATTCTTAGCATATACGTAGTCTGCAGTGTGAAGTAGAATAATACCAACTCAGTGACTAGAGGTGTGAATGAAGGTAGGCTGGACTGGCCAGTTAGCTGGGAGTGTTAGTCAAGAACTCCACTGATTGAACCCTGTGTCTAGCTAGTTCTTGGAGTACAGGGATGAATAGGGCAGAATGGGCCCCTGCGCCCAGGGAGCTTGTGTGATGGAGAGAACCGTGCTCTTTCCAGGCGTGCACAGGGACAAGCCACAGCTCACACCTTGATGAGTTTTGAAAAAAAAAAAAGAGGACGATTTGAATGGAAACCAGGAGTAAAGCTGCTGAGGAGGTTGATCGGTGAAGGTGCCTTGGAGGGGAGGAGGTGACATTTGAGCTGACGGTGTAAAAGGAAGGATGAGGACTCAGTTGGAAAGGATCCGGGATGAGATGAAGGAGCCGTTTAAGTGGAAAGGATGAGAGCTGGGAAAGAATCCATTTTGTGATCTCTGTAAGACAACCACAACCTCTGTTGTCATACCCGGAAAATGGTGGTGACAGTGGCATCTGTCTCAAGGCCTGCAGCTGTTGGTGACATTGAGATTGTCCACTTAGGAGAGGCTTTGCCTAAGAAGATATTTTTATCTGGTCCAAGAAGTAAAGTTGATGATGGAGAATACACACACACACACACACACACACACACACACACACACACACACACACACACACATACACACACCATGTTCAGGCTCCTGGGAGCATAGAGCACCTGTGCTGGGTTTTGGGCTGTGGCTGCAGGATCTCACGCCCAGGCATTGCCTGGAAGAGAGTGCAGACGCTGGCATTTAAAACTCCCAAGAATTTAATTCCCTTTCCCAGCATTCTGTGGGAGGAGCAGGCTGTCAGAGACACAGAAGGAGGGGGGCGAGGTAGTAGGTGGGGACTAAGCTTCTAATTAGCATAGTTGTGTGGAGCTCAGAAAGCCTGATCCAAAGTTCTTTGCACCATTGCCCCTGACTGTTTTTAGTCAGGGCTTGAAGGTGGCATGGATACCAAGCTAGGAATTGAACGTGAACTGAACAACAAGTGCTTCCTTGGAAAACAGAAGGAGCCAGGAGAAGGGAGGTAGAAAAATGCAGAGGCAAAGGATAAGCAAGAAATAAGACTGTTTAGATGGTATGCTCCACTAGGCATCAGTGGTGCTAGATAGGATACACTACAGAGTATCAGGATTCGGTGCCTTTCTGTGTTACCAGGATGCTAAGACAGTGCTAATATTTAAGCATGGCCTTAGACCATGGTCCTTATCACAGCACCATCAAAATTCAGTTTGGAGACTAAATATAACTATCTGGTGCCTGTCTTTATCTCATACATAACCATATCTGATCTAAAAGGAAGTCCCTATTAGTTTCTACCTTCAAAATGCACTCAGATTCTGACCAGATCATGTCTCCCTGCCCCACACCTGAGCCTGACTGTTTTCAGCCTCCACTGCACCTTCTCTGGTGTAGTTAGGAGGCTCCTTTCAGAGCCTCAGTTTCTATGCTTGCTGTGTACAGTCTGGTTTGTTAGCCACAGTGACCTGTTTTAAGGCCCATTGAGAGAGGTGGCTTGCAGAGTCACTTGCAAATTTCTGTGAGTGGCCCTAGTGACAACTCCACATGGTCACATATTTTTTAATAAATTTGCAGAAGCAAGTAATTTGTCTTGCAATCGGTTGAGACTATGACTCCTTTCAAGTCCTGTTTTCTTCCCTGGTGTCTTTTGATAGTGTCCGAGTGGCCTCGAGAATCTGGGGAGTCAAACACAGGGTAAGAAGAACTGGGTTTGCATTTTTGTTTGATAGGGTATTTTTATGTACTGTTTAATAACTCTTGTGTGTGGTAACTTTTTGTTAGGCAGTCCAGGATAGGAAATAAGTTTCCAGAAAAATCCATGCTTTCTGTGCTGAGACTAAGTTTTGACAGTTACACTAGAGCGTCCTGTAGGGTCCAGTCTCAGAAACATGGTGTATCCATTTTCTACTGATGCCACAGAAGATGCTAGAACATTGGTGGCATTCCATGCTGAATAAAAGGGAAAATGGAGACAGTCTGATGACTGCCAGCATTTGCCTTTTTCTATTTTTAGGTTCTTCCAGACAGGAGGAGTCCCAGCTACATGACCACAGCATCATTAACTCCATTCTTGCCTTCCTCATCATGATGGATAACTGTATGGACTCTCTCAAGACAAAGCAAGCATGCCTTCTGTCCTGTAAATGGTGTCTTGTCAGGTCACAGGAAGCAAAAAGTAACCAGCGAACAGCCCTTTCTGCCGCTGAGGGTTCCAGTTATAAAACATAATAAAGTCCTTTTTTTGAATCTAGTTTGGGCTACATGGTTTGTCATTTACGTGAGGCATAATTCTCATTGACATCTTTTTTTAAGCTCTAGTTTCTCAACTCTAAAAATGGAATATGATAACTTACGCAGTTAAAGTAAGATTTGAATGAGATGCCTCGTATAAGCATATATATATATATATATATATATGTATGTATACATAAGAATATGGATATGAGAGTTCTTGAGATATAGAGATTATCTTTGTGAATGATGGCTGCTTATATTTTTATTTATTTACCTTTTATTTGTGTGTTTCTGTTTGTATGTGCACTGTGTGCCTGCAGGGCCTGTGGAAGTGAGAAGATCCTCAGTTTCTACTCTGGCTACGTACAGTCTGATTTGTTAACCAGAGTGACCTCTTTTAAGCCCCATTGAGAGAGGTGGATTGCAGAGCCATTTGCAAAATTCTCTGAGTGGCCCTAGTATAAGTGACCCTAGTGCCACATGGGTGCTGGGAACAAACCTGGGTCCTCTATAAGAGCCCTGATGACTAATACTTAACAGTTTATTATGATATGAAAGGAACTGGTGGCAATGGGTGTATCATATGATATTTGAAAAATTATAGAACTTGTATAAAATTGAATTCACTAATTTAATACTAAAAATTCACTACAAGAACTCCTCTGAATATTTGCCTTGCTCATAGTCTGATGGAAGAGGGCGCTCCAATCTGTTTATCAGATGTAGTAGAGGTAGGGCTGGGGTACAAGAATGTGTTGGGATCTGCAAGTACCTGCAGTTCTCTAAGTTTCTAGGAAGCAGTGATGTTGAACATGATGCTGAAATAAACACAGATATTTATGACATGAAAAGTGTGTGGGGCAGAGGGAGCTGGATAGATTCAGAAGTCAACTGGGTGAATTCAGTGGGAACTGGATGGATTCAGAGGGAACTGGGTGAATTCAGAGGGACAGAACAGGAGGTGGAGGGGGAGAGAGACTGTTATACTACCTGGGCCACTGGTTTTTACAGTAGGACTCATCAGAATATAACCAATAAATGGATAACACGGTAGAGAAATCTGCATGCAGACAGGAAGCGATCTCTTCAAGAGACCAAAAGGGTTGCTAATCATTGTGTGTTGTAATTAATGCTTATTGTCTTTGCTCCAGACCATGGTCTCTGTGGGAGCAGAGACTGACTCTGTCATATGTACTGCTGAATTTAATTTGTGTAGAACACAGACTGATACCCAAACTGGTACTTGATAAACAGCTGTTGAGTTGTAAGTGCAGAGATTTACATACGAAGTAGTGAGGGTCCAGCCAAACTGGAGGGATCCAAGACTGGAGTCAGGATCAGCCTCAAGATAGTGGGAGAACCAGTACAAGTTGAAAACAGGAAGCTGTTAATTGAAAACAGGAACAGTAATTGGGATATTTAGGTGGGGACGACTAACCATGAATTCAAACACAGGGTCCTTCTGAGTGGGGAGGCCTGTGTGACTTCCCTGATTGGAGTTGATCCCAGAAAGCTCAATGGAGTTGGACCAAACTAAGAGTGGTAGGGTTAGTCACTGAGTGTCTGGAAGCAGAAGGAGATAGAATGGAAAAATCAGGAGAGTGGTCAGCCATGTCCAGTGAGAGGCTCTCCTGATTGGAACTCTGAGAAAGAGGGAAGAGATTTTATTTCACTCGTAAAAACTAAAGGCCTTGTCAGCTGTGGATGGAAGAGGAAACTGTGGGACCCTATCACCCTCTGGGGAACTATTGGCTACTGATAGATCCTGGAGGAGGAGAGGTTACGGCCTTTAGTTGAGTAAGGCACTGGTGAGCCCATTGTGCTCACCATGCTCAATAGGTAATTCTTTTGTTTGTTTGTTTATTTTATTTTTTATATTCTTTATTTACATTCCAAATGATTTCCCCTTTCCCGGTTCCCCCCTCCCTGAAAGTCCCATAAGTCCTCTCCCCTCCTCCTGTTCCCCAGTCAACCCCCTCCCGCTTCTCTGTCCTGGTATTCCCCTACACTGCTACATCCAGTCTTTCCAGGACCAGGGGACTCTCCTTCCATCTTCTTGGGAATCAATTGATATGTGAATTGTGTCTTGTGTATTCTGATCTTCTAGGCTAATATCCACTTATCAGTGACTGCATACCATGTGTGTTCTTTTGTGATTGGGTTACCTCACTTAGAATGATATTTTCCAGTTCCAACCATTTGCCTAAGAATTTCAGTGTTTTAAATTGCTCAGTAGCATTCCATTGTGTAAATATATCACATTTTCTGTATCCATTCCTCCATTGAGGGACATCTGGGTTATTTCCAGCATCTGGCTATTATAAATAAGGCTGCTGTGAACATAGTGGAGCATGTGTCCTTATTGCATGTCGGGGAGTCCTCTGGGTATATGACCAGGAGTCGTATAACAGGGTCCTCCGGAAGTATCATGTCCAGTTTTCTGAGGAACCACCAGACTGATTTCCAGAGTGGTTGTACCAGCTTGCAATCCCACCAGCAGTGGAGGAGTGTTCCTCTTTCTCCACATTCTCGCCAACACCTCAATAGGTAATTCTATGCCCATGCTACTTGGATAGCTCTGGTTAAACTCAATGGTTTATAAAATGAAACAAAAGGATTTGAATGTGGGAAAGGGACTTGTAGAGAGGAGGTGAGGATTCATGGGGGTGGGAAGGAGATAAGAGAGGCTATGGAAATTGCAGTTGGTAGGTTATTTTAAAAAGGACAGAGGTTGAGAGGGGGTGGATTTGGGGGGTTTTAGGAGAAGAGGGCATGTACTGATTCCCACTGTCATGAGGCTAATCCTGACTCCTTATGATCCTTTGATCTTGTGATCAAAGATATTATATGCACACAGGAAGTTCAAAAAAGAAATAATAAAACATGTTTGTAAAGATGTCTATTAAAGTATTTTATATGCATAAGTGTTTTACTTGCATGTATGTATGTATGTATGTATGTATGTATGTATACCTTGAGCATGCCTGGTGTCATAGATGCCAGAAGAGGATGTCAGGTTCTCTAGGGCTAGAATTTCAGATAGGTGTAAGTCATTGTGTTGGTGCTTGGAACAAGCCCTTAGTCCTCTGCAAGAGTTAACAAATATTCTTAATCAATGAGCTATCTATCCAGCATCCTAAAATATTTATTTTAAAAGAGAGGGTGTGAACTGAGAATTATTTATATACATTCATACAACCATCAATGAATACATTTAATTTAAACAAAACAAATAGTATATCATTAAAAATCCCAGAAAGCTGACATCTGGGTCTTTCTCAGTCCTGAGTCCTGTATTTCAGTGAATATTAGTAATCCATGCACCTCAAGTCTATAGAAACCAGAGGTTACTTTCATTTCTATTAGGACTTGATAAAGACAGACTGTTATGCAGAATTATGACTAATTGTTATGGCTTTGTCTCTATTCATGTAGTTTACTACTAAGTAGCAGCCACAACCAAAGAGGTCCGCTCAATCACAGACTCAGCATGACTCTTGCCAATGCCAGCAAGTGTACCACCTGGCATTTGCTCTGATGAGGTTACTGAGTAGCACAATGCCTGTGTCTGCCACACGAGGAAGAGTACGGCCTGCTTGAGATGCAGTGAGAGTATGTTATGTGTTCTATGGCATTAACCTGGTGTTTTAGTTATGGTTTTACTGCTATGAACAGACACCATGACCAAGGCAACTCTTAGTGAGGACAACATATATTTGAGGCTGGATCACAGGTTCAGAGATTCAGTCTGTTATCATCAAGATGGAAGCATGACAGCATCTAGGCAGGCATGGTGCAGGCGGAGCTGAGAGTTCTGTAACTTCATCTGAAGGCTGCTAGTGGAAGATTGACTTCTAGGCAGCTAGAATGAGAGTCTTATAGCCCACACCCACAGTGACACATCAACTCCAACAGGGTCAAAATTTCAAATAGTGCCACTCCCTGGGCTGAGCATATACAAACCATCACACCTGGGGAACTGGTTGTAGACATAGTCTTTGGTAGTCATAATTAATGCCACCAAGGATAAGAGCATTTATACCTGCAAATGAGAGGAGTCTTTCTGCAATAATTAGGAAAGATGCCTAAAGATACAAACCAAAGAAACAATATTAACAGCTGTATAAGGAAAATGCCACTCACAAAGCAAACACATCAGAATCACATTGGACCTCTGAACAAACCCCCAAAACGTCAGGAAAGCGTGAAATGACATATTTCAAGCTCTGAAAACAAATACTTTCTAACCAGGATTGCTGTATATTACAAAGTATCTTTTTTTAAATAAGTGGAGAAAACTGCCAAGATGGCTCAGTGGGTAAAGGTGCTTGACACTGAATCCAAAGACTTGAGTTTGACTTTCAAGATCCACATTGTAGGATGGAAAAGCTCTCCCTTCTCAAGTTGTGCTCTGACCTCCATATGATGCTGTGGTCTGCCCATGCCCATACACATACATGTGTACACACATACACACACACAACATGCTAATAAATAAATAAACATAAAAAGAAAGACATTTTAGACAAAACAAAACAAAACAAAAAACAATTCAGGACAACTAAGCCATCAATATAGAAGATACTTAAAGGAGTCTTTTCCCCAAAGGAAGAGGGACAGTCTCAATTATGGAAGCACAAGAAGGAAGAAATTTCATGAGAATGACAAATGAACAAAAATTAACTATGTGAGAATCTACCATGCCCAACTCAGTAAATAGAAAATTTCTAATACAAATATGAGAGAAAGGGGAGAACAAACACCAACCCATTTATTCAGAAAAATAATCAGCAAAATCACAGGAATTAGCAAACGCCTCTCAATAAAAACAATAGCTGCAAATAGTCTTATTTCTCTAATTAAAAGAAGACCCACAGCCGGGCGGTGGTGGCGCACACCTTTAATCCCAGCACTTGGGAGGCAGAGGCAGGAGGATTTCTGAGTTCGAGGCCAGCCTGGTCTACAAAGTGAGTTCCAGGACAGCCAGGGCTACACAGAGAAACCCTGTCTCGAAACCGCCCCCCCCCAAAAAAAAACCAAAAACAAAAGAAGACCCACAAATTAGATGCTTTGATTAGACTCAATTATCTGTTGTCCTGAAGAAATACACTTTATGGGCAAAGGCACGGAGATTCAGGATTCAAGGGTGGGAGTTAGAGAACTGAGGAAATGGAAACTGTAAACATGGCAGTGTATCTGTCCTGTCATGTCTAATTCATATCTAGCAGGGAAGCTAGATATGGATAGCAAAAGAAGCTACTAAAACTGTGAAGATACACTAAAATTGAACATTCTCTCAAATGACCAGCGAAACATTGAAGAAATCAGGTAGGGATTCAAAAAACTTCCTGGAATCAAATGAAAAAGTTCTGAAATCAGAACCTTTGAAAAATAATAAAGAGAGTGCTAAGAGAGGGGACTTTAACTATCAGTGCCTATACTAAAATATTAGGAAGAGGGCTAGACAGATGGCTTGGTGGCTGAAAGTGCTTATTGCTATTGCACATGACCTGGGCTTTGTTCCCAGAACCCATATCAGATGGCTCACACCAACCTGTAACTCCAACATCCAGTGCCTTTTAGCCTTTATAGGTATCTAAAGACATGTGGCACACATAAACTCATGTGGACACACATACACATAAAAATAAAATAATTGAAATCGATAATTTAATGATAAGCAGTAAGGTCTTAGGAAAACAAAGACAAGTCAAAACTGGAAGCAGTAGTTAAGAAGGAATAATAAAGACTGGGAAAGAAAGACTGAAAGAACAACAGAGAGAATCAATGAAGTAAATGCTTGGTTCTTTGAGCAAATAAGAAACTCTTAGTCAAGCTAAAGAGAGAGAAAGAAGACCCAACTTAACGAAATATGAGATAAAAGTAGAAATTACAACAGAAACTAATGACCATCAGAGGATCACTGTATTAGTTAAGGTTTATATTGCTGCAAAGAAACACCATGATCAAAAAGAAAGTTGGAGAGGAAAGAGTATATTTGACTTATACTTCCACATTGCTGTTCATCCCTGAAAGAAGTCAGGTCAGGAACTTAAACAGGACAGGAACTCAAACTAGGATGGGATCCTGGAGTCAGGAGCTGATGCAGAGACTATGGAAGAGTGCTGCTTACTGGCTTGCTTCTCCTGGCTTGCTCATCCTGCTTTCTTATAGAACCCAGGACCACCAGTCCAGGGATGTCACCACCCATAATGACCTGGGCTCTCCCTCATTGATCACTAACTGAGAAAATATCCTACAGCCGAATCTCATGAGGCATTTCCTCAACTAAGGCGCCTTCCTCTCTGATGATTCTAGATTGTGTCATGGTGACACAAAATAAGCCAGTAAAATCACTAAGAGATACTTCAGAGACTTGCATTGTCAAAGGCTAGGAAGCCCAGGTGATAGGATAAATTTCTAGATTTATGTGGTCTATCAAGATTACATTAAGATGATATGAATAACCCAAACAGTTTTCTAATAAGCAATGTAAAATGGTGTCTTGCATTTTTACTGCTGTGACGAGTCACCATGTCCGAGGCAACTTATAGAAGAAAGAATTGTTTATTCAGGGCTTGTAGACATGGTCAGTCCGTGAGTATTGTGGTGGGTGAGTTTGGCAGCAAGCAGGTAGGCATGGTGCTGAATCAGTAGTTGAGAACTTGCATCTTGATCCACAAGCAAGAGTCAGAAAGAGAGGAAGGAAGGAGAAGGTGAGAGAGAGAGAAAGAGGGAGGGAGAGGGAAAGAGGGAGATGGTTGCTAATTGGGAATGACATGGGATTTTGAAATCTCAAAGCCCACTCCTAATGATGTACCTCCTCCAATAAAGCCATGCCTCCTAATCCTTCTCAGTTCAGCAACTGGGAACCAAGCTTCCGGATAGATGGGTAAACACATTCTCATTCAAATCACCATATGTAGTAATAGAGTTTCCAAGAGAGAATTGCTTAGTGTCAGATGGATTTACTGCCTAAATTCCAAACCTTTAAAGAATACCTAACTTCTCCCAATGATTCCAAAAAATAGAAAAGGGAAAGGCACTACCAAATTTATTCTAAGAAGCCAGTATTACCCTGAGACCAAAACCAGATAAGGACAAGAAAAAACTAGAGAACAATTTCCCTAACAAACATAGTACAAAAATGTCTTGATATGATACTTGCAAGATGAATCTATTGTCACATTAAAGAGATCATGCACCGTGGTCAAACTGTTTTCATTCCAGGGATGCGAGGATGTCTCAAGACACTCAGATCAGAAAATATAATGTAGCAAGTTAACTCTGGGGCAAAAATTACATAACCATCTCAACAAATGCAAGAAAGTTCCAAGAACTGGAAATGGGATTATGTGAAGTTAAAGATTTTCTGTACAGAACAGGGAACTGTCAGCAGAGTGAAGAGACAAATCTGTGCTATCTAGTCATAGGACAGAAATTTGTATAATGCATGTCATGGTTTGAATATGCTTGGCCCAGGGAGTGGCACTATTTGGAGGTCTGGCCTTGTTGGAATAGGTGTGTCACTGTTGGCCTGGGCTTTAAGATCTGCATCCTAGTTGCCTGGAAGTCAGTCTTCTCCTAGCAGCTTTCCAATGAAGTTGAAAAACTCTCAGCTCCTCCAGCACCATGCCTGCCTGGATGCTGCCATGTTCCCACCTTAATGATAATGGACTGAACCTCTGAACCTATAAGCCTGCTCCAATTAAATGTTGTCCTTATAAGAGTTGCCTTGGTCATGGTGTCTGTTCACAGCAATAAAATCCCAACTAAGACAATGCAAATATATAAAAGATTATAAAAATTAAATTCCAAGCAAGTAAGTAAATCATCCAACCAATAAATGGGCCAATGAAACATATATATATATATATATATATATATATATATATATATATATGTGTATATATGGTTATTAAAAAAGAAATGAAAGTGGGTAAGAAATACTTAAAGAAGTATTCTCTATTTTTAGCCATTAAGAAATAGAAAATAAAATTGCTTTGAGATTTTATCTCATCTCAGTCTGAATGGCTTCTCATGAAGAAAATATAATTATAACAAAAGCTGGTGATGATGTCAGGGAACAGGAATCCCTATTCAGTGCTGGTGGGAGTGTAACCTGGTATAGCTACCATGGAAATCAGTGTTGGGGTTCCTTCATGAAAGTAGAGTCATCATATGACCCCATACCACTTAGATTTCCAAAAATCTAAGCCAATATTCCATTGATATAGTTGAGCATCCTTTCCTTCTGACATATTTATAGCATCTAGGAAATAGGACCAGAACAAACATTCATCAACAGATGAGCAAATATATAAAAAAATGGCTGTAGATACACAGTGGGGTTTTATTCAGCCAAAAATTAGAACCTTATTGTGTCATTTGTAGGAAAAATGGATGGAAATGGAGATCATCACGCTGAGTGAAACAAGCCAGACTCTGAAAGACGAGGTGCCATTTTATCTCATACGTAGTGTATAGATGTAAATGTGTGTATTACACACACACACACACACACACACACACACACACTGGGACTATTTAGGGTAGAAGGGCATCAGCAGAAGGACAAAGGAAGGTATTTAGAAAATGGATATTAGCAAACTACAATGACATTTTTGTTTGAAAATGTCATAATGAAACTTACTATTTTCTACTTCAACTAAAAATGCACAAAACAGATATAAAAGTTGACAAACTGGATTGTGATATTTGGCCAATATTATAAATTTACTAAAATTCATAGAATTGAGTCCTTAAGGTAGTAGAATTTTATGGTATATACATTATATCTGAAATAAGGATGTTAATGAGCTATATGAGAATGCCTCCCTGTGACTTAGTTTCTTCATGTATAAGACAGATAGTTTCCCTCAGGCAGAAAAGTTCAAAGTGCTGGGTCACAAGGTGTATTGCTCATTACAGGAAGTTCCCACAGCACCTGCCTCTCCTGTTTGTATTTGGGAGCATTTCTCATGCCCTGCTGTTTGTTTCAAACTGGTTCTTTCCTATGTTAATCATGTTGGTCAGTTTAGAGCCTGACTCCCAGCTGTAGCTTCTTCCTTGAATCTTGGTTAGAGGATTCTCTCTCCCTCTCTTCCTCTCCCCCTCTCTCCCTTCTCCTTCCCCCTCATTATGTGTAGTCCAGGCTGGCCTTAAACTCCTAGTGTTATCTTTCTGTCTAAGCTCCACCCCACAGTTACCTGGCAACAGCCACATAGGTGTGACCTAATATAAAAAGGGTTGCTTGCCCCCTCCTTGCTCTCTTGCTCTTCCCCATCTCTCTCTCTCTTCACGTGCTCATGACCAGCCTCTACTCTCTCTACTCTCTCTCTCTTCCTCTCCCTCTCTGCCTTTCTCTGCCTCTATTACCCTAACTCCCATCCCCATGCCCTGAATAAACTCTATTTTATACTATACTACCATGTGGCTGGTCCCTCAGCATGGGCCCTCAGAGGCACCCCCTTCCTCATATCTCACCACACCTCCATAGAACATACACCTCCTTCCCCCATACCTTACCACACCTCCATAGAACATATACCTCCTTCCCCCATACCTTACCACACCTCCATAGAACATATCACTCCTCTCTTTATCTTTTTATAAGCACATCACCTAGGATGACTTAGAACTTCTAACCCTGTTGCCCACACATTGAAATATTGAGGTAATGGATATGAGCCTGTGGGACTGCGTTACCAGTGCTGGAGATGCAACCCAGGGCTCTGTGCCTGCTAGGCAAGCACTTCACCGACCTAGTAGCTACAACCTCAGCTAGTAGATGCTGTTTGAAATGCAAAATCCAGCAGTTATTTACCCTTCCCCCTCAACCCAAGCCCTTACTTAGGGGTGGGGGCAGACACAAGCAACCATCAGGCACTTGAGGGCCGGGAACTATATGTGTTTTCCTTGAATTTCAAAGGAGGAAAAAAAAGAAATCGAAATTAAATCCAGCAATTAAGTTCTAATTGCACAATTACTTCATTTTCTGGCTTGGTGTCAAGGTTGGGAGACTGGCTCTCACAAATCGCTTTTTTTTTCTTTTTCTTTTTAACAAACTAGATGAGAGGTCAGGAGGGAGAGAGGGATCAGGAGATCGTTTATGGGGACCAAGAAACAAAGGTACTTTTTAAGATTAAACGATTTTGCCCAGGACTTGATTGATGTCAGTGTTCTGACTGGGAGGGCTGTGGGTGAGACTAGAACTCAGGGCCTTTTCAGAGCTAAAATCAATCACTATGCTGAGCTATTTTTCTCTGGTCTGTCTTCCACTAAGACTTGCTCTCTGCAAGGAAGTGATACTTGGGGTGGTGGACCATCTCTGCCAATGGGGAATCTTGGAGTCTTACAGTTGCTGCTTGGGGGAGGGAGCAAAGCAGCATGTAAGTCAGGCTATCCCAGAGCCCTTCAGAGAACAGGGAGAGGGCAGGTACCGAGCAGGTCCTTTTTGATGTGGTCAGGAGGCATGGGGGGGAAGAGAAGCTGCTGCAACTGATTGGTTGATGTTGTGGGCAAGTGTCCCGAGCTGCTTCTTTGCCTGTTATTCATTCATTTGCTCATTCACTTATTCTCCCATTAGTTTATTCCTTTTCTTACACATTTCCCTATTTGCTAGTTCTTACAGGGTCACTGATCAGCACAAGGCTTTCTGCTTGGCTTTGTGGGGAAATAAGATTTAAGGTGGATCTTGGACTCAGGCATATGTGGCATTTGTAAGATGTTGGGTGCTTATTGAGCATCAACTGTGGGACAAGTCCTGCAACAGGTTATTGTTAAACCCATAATGTCCCTCTGAGGGGACCATTTTCAGAGGAAGAAACTGATACTGGGGAAGGGTTGCATGTTTCCTATTTCCAGCCATTCTGGGAGCTTTAGGAATTTTAGATTCTGAAGCTCGTGACCTTTTCATGACCTTTAAGTAAGAAATAAGGCATTCCAGGGAAACACAGCCATACCAGGAGGCATGGAAACATCAACATCAACACGGCTGGACCCACTCTTTCAACCAAAACCATAAATGCATTAAATGAAGAGGACACTTGCTGACGTCACCAACCGGGGATAATGACAGGCGTGGTTCCTCTGGCAGGAGCCCTGACACCATCGTCTGTCGAGCAGCTGGCACAGTCCTGGGGCGGCCCTGAATCACAGCAGCTGAGCCCTGCCACGTCACTGGAGTGTGACTGAGCTGCCAACGACGAAGCCTGGCTCGAGAGGGAAATGCCACTTTCTACTTTGCAGCCAGCTTGAAAGCTCCAGAACTTCAGCTATATTTAAAATAAAAAAAAAAAATCAAAAATCAAAATCAAATGTGGGCACAAGAACCACCTGGGTTCTCTGGAACCTTCCAGGCCAGAGCCTTGGCTGCAAAGCGGAGGGAATGTGAGGACTCCCTGGCTTTTTCAACATCATCTGGTGCTGTGGCTTTCCCAGCTGCAGCTTATGTCCAGCCCCATGAACTGTGTACTCACTGGCTCTGGTCCTCTCTAATGCCTTCTCTGCACGTGATTCTTCAAGCTCCTGTTCAAGAACACCCCACCCCACCCAACATATGCCTCTCTGACTCTTGTCCCCTTGCCTGTGACCTACTCAAAGGCTCCAAGGGTTAAGACAACGGGCCGAGTCAGACCTTTGACTGCCTAGTTCTGCTGCTCTGTGCGAACTTTGACAAATAACCTCAGTTTTCTGCTTGTCAGTATCTATATCTGTGCACTTGACACCACATTGGGCTGGTTAGTCATTTTTGTTTTCTTTTCTTTTCTTTTTTTCCAAATTGACCCAGTTAAGGAACTCCAGTTGCTTCCATAACATTGGCCTGTAGGCAAATCTGTGGTGAAATTTTTTTTTTTAAACTAATGATTGATTGGGGAAGGCACAGCTCACAGTGGGAGGTGCTACCCATGGACAGGTGATCCTGGGTTGTATAAAAAAGGAGGCTGAGAAAGCCATAATTAGAAAGCTAGTGAGCAGCGCATTTCCATGGCCTCTGTCTCAGTTCCTGCCTGGAGCTTCCTGACTTGAGTTTCTGCTTTTCAGTTGCACTTCTTCTTGGACAGATGATCCAGAGTGCCCTCAGGGTGTTAGACTTCATGCCTTATACTGAGGATATGGTGACAAGACAGGGGTTGTGGGGAGGCCTTCCTGAAGGCTTTGACAGAGCTAGGCTCAGTGCTGTGCCTTGTACCAGTAAGGGTAAAGTAGCTCTTTTGTTTTGATTTGGTTTGAGACAGGGTCACACTCTATAGTGTAGGCTGGCCTTGAACTTGTGATTATTTAACTTCAGCCTCCTTAGTGCCTGAAGTACTGGCATCCGCCATCGTGCCTGGCTAGTACATTGGTTCTTAAGACTATGCCCTGCAGGACTCTGAACAACTCTCTCTTAGATTCATGGTCTTTGTGCTGGTGCATGAGATCACATTGATTAGGTTCCTTTTGCACAGGCTGTGAGCACCAGGAATATACATGAGTGCTCTTATGTGGTCCCATGTTCCTAGTGTCTGCCGAGTTCCTGGCCTGTAGTATGTCACCTTCCTGTTCTGTTGCCAGGCGTGACTGAAGATAGCAACAAGGCAGCTGCCAGCTCTTTGACTGCAGAGGTGACTCGCAAAGTCAGGTTTAAAGTGATGGGTGGAGGAAAGAAATCATCACAAGACCCTTGTTGAATTTGCCCGTGGAGCTCATTTTGCTAACTTTATTTCTGTCTCTTTCTTGAACAAGATCCCAGAAATGCGATGCTGGATCAAGTCTTTAAAGAACAGGATGGTGAGGGGAGGGGTAAGAGGTTGGTGGGGCAAAACATAAGGGGGGAAAGAGAGAAGGTGACAGAGAAAGGGGGAAGGGATAGAAGTCTTTTTCACACCAAATGAAGCATCATGAAACGTCACCTGGTCCACACAGCCCTGGGAGGACAGCAACAGATCTCTTCTATACTCTAGATGTTAACATCCCACCGCTTCCCTGTTGCAGCCCTTCCTCGCCCTTCCTGGGGCTGTATGCACATCTTCTCAATGGGTTCCTGGTTCATCTTCCAACCCATAGACCATAGATCCTTTCTAAGATGAGCGTCTAATAGCATGATGTTTCTGCTCTGGTCCTTTGTGTTTCCTCATGCCCCCTTGAATAAGGTCTGTGCTCCTTGGAATTGCATTGAAGATGTTCTGTGTCTGGCTCTTGCCAATACCTAGTTTTGGCCATTTCTTCTCCCCATTACTGCCATGCCTCATCCGCTCTGTTCAACTGCTCTGCCCTATGCCTCACACTCCTGGTGCTTAGATATTCTATCGCCCTCTGAATGCATTACCTGGTTCTTCCCTTCTTGGCAGACACCTCAGTTTTCAAGACTATCCAGGCGCCACAGTCTTCTCAAAGCTTTCCCAGACTCCCACATGCCTGCCCCTTGCATAATTATCCACTGGAACCAGTACAAAGCCCTTGCATGTTGCCAACAACACTTGAATGGACTTTGTAATAACAAGCAGCCAAGCCTTGCTGGGTGCCAGCACCGGGCTAAGAATTTCGCATCATAGTTTATTTGAAGTCTCTGTGAGAGAGGTGCTGTTGCTATCATTTACATTTTGGGAGAGGGTGACTAAAGGTCAGTGAACACGAGAGTGAACCTGCCCAGGATGACACGGTTGGTGGATTCAGACTGCACCTTGGAACCCATGTCTGTCTCTCCGGGTAACTTTGCATTTTTAGGAAGTTATCATTGATTAGATGGAGCTGGGATGTCAAGGTTTTGCCATTGGCTTGAAAGGGTGCCCAGCCTTTCATTTGGCTCAGCAACTGGCCTGGACCCTTCAAGGCATCTAAGGGAGTGATCTATGGGTGTAATGGTGTTCTGAATCCATCAGCTTGGTCAGGTCTGGGTAGAAGATGAGCGTAGGTGGCTTTTTCTTTCTTTCTTTCTTTCTTTCTTTCTTTCTTTCTTTTTTTTTTTGGTAAGGGTGATACTTGGACTTTGAGGCGATGTGCAGTTATGGTAACAGTAACAAGCAGTCTCTAAGAACTCCTTATTGCCCAAACAGCAATAACAAACAAGGCAGAGGATCTCAACATGGCACTTGTCCAACTGGGTGGATTGATTTCCCAGGGATGGGCTCTTGGAGGTGGAAACACCTTAGGATTGAGGAATCCCTGTTCTCTCCTCCTACACAATAAAATAAAACCAAAGCAAACAGATGCACTCATTCCATTCACTCCAGGATGCCTGGAACTCCCTCCCCCTGGGGCCTGCTCTAGCTTTTCACTGTTCCAGACTTTGCTGGTTAGTTTTAACTGTCAACCTGACACCATCTAGACTCACCTGGGAGAAGGGCCTTTGAGAATGTCTGTGAGGCATTTTCTCCACTACTTTAGTAGGAAGACCCATCTTAACTGTGGGTGGGACAATTCGCTGGGCAGCGGATTTGTCCTCTATCAAGAGGGGAAATTGAGCTGAGCACTGGTGTGCATGCATTGCTCTCTGCGCTTGACTGCGCACCAAGTGACTAGCTATACACTGAGGGATATTTCTTCCCACTGCAAATCCTGAATTTGGTAAACTAGGAACACAAGCAAGCACAGCTGGTAGCCTGCATAAAGTTTTCTAAGTTATTTTTAAGAAGTAAAATCATACGAACAGCCTTAATACAATCATGATTTAAAATGAGCCAAGTCACAGGAAAATATTGAGCGTACATTCTGTCTTTCCTGAATGAACTATATTTTCAAGTAACTCTCAAAGACTTATTGAGGAAGGAAAGGGATGTATTTATAGAAAATCCTAGTTAATAAGCATAAAGCGATGTGTTATTATCTGAAAGCTATGTTCCCACAATCTTGGTATATAACCTAGGCTGGTTTGGAACTCCTGCCTCAGTTTTCTAAAGGCTGAGTTTATAGCTGTGTACACCCTTCGAAGCTTCATATGTTGTAACTCCAGTCCTCTAAATGAACGGATTAGAAGGTAGAGCCTTTGGTAAACTGTATCATGCGGATGGAACCTGAGTGAATGGGAGTAGTACTGTTCTAAAAGAACCATCGTCTCTGTGATTGACCAGGTATGAACTGCTGTAATCATCACTATCTGTGGCAAAAAAAAAAAAAACCTGCTTTGATAAGGGGCAGAGCTACCCTTATCTATAGGTAAAGGGATAAATATTTAGAATACAGTTAGATATTACATTGGTTTGGGAAAATGGACGTAGTTGTTTTTCTTCTAAGGTCTATGATCTCTCTAGCTATGAGTAGTTGGCTAGGTTTACAGTTCCCCATCAGGAATTCCCTCTATTCTTTGAGTGAATATTAGGTCTAGTTAGTTATCTGTTGGTTACCTCCAAGATGAAAGTATCACCGTGCTTCAAAGAGAATATCTTGCTAGGCCATTGAGTACTCAGCTCACAACCCTTACACCTAAGGTTCAGGGGATGATAACAAGAGTTGGAGAAACATAGCATTTGTGAGACTGTCTTCTATACAGGACAGGGAAGCTGCCCCCAGTATTGTTGCCTAAGCAAGACCTGAACAATGACAACACCAGTTGGCATGCCAAAGTGAATGGGGGAAAATCTCACAAGGTCCCAGCCCTCTAGAGGAAGAACTACAGGCGGGTCTAAACAGGTTTACATACAAGCATAATATAAGTGGACTCCTTTTACATACATGAGTGTGTAATGATAACAATTAAAGAAGAACTCCTGGATTTAGGAGGGAAGGGGCACAGGCCGAGTTGTAGGGACAAAGGGAAGGGTAGAAATGTAAATAAACATGTTGTAAAAAATGGTGCATAACAATCCAAACAAATATAAATCTTAAATAAAATTAAAATATTTTAATTTAATTTTTTCATACAGTATATTTTGATCATGTTTTACCTTCTTCCAACTCCTTCTAGATCCTCCCCATCTCCCCACTCACTCTACTTCATGAGAGAGCAAGAGAAATAAAATCTTCAAAAAGGGAGACACAGTGAGCTAACCTGCCCCTTCAACCACAGAGAGGACTAGAAACTTGTGAACTTTGAGACAGAATGTAGCCCCTCATCAGTTACTGATTCTGTGAGCATTCTGACCTTGCTCTTCTCAGCTCCTAGAATAAGAAACACATTTCTGTCTCCAGGAGTTCACAGGCTCGAGGGTCACAGATAGTCTAATCAGTAGCTATGTGGTGACCTGTGAGACATGTGTAGCATCATGCCAACCCAGGGCATGTACTCAGTAAGCTACTGCTACTGTGGTATTGCTGCTGTCTGCCAGGGATCCTTACCATCCCTCATTTTCACCTGCTAGCCTCCATGTTGACCCCTCTTGCTCTGTGATGTAGAGTCACCTCTGGGTTTCTTCCTTTTAAGCTTTAGAATTTTGTTTTCCTTCTCTTATAATTAATTCTCAGAGCTTGGAGGGATTTATTTATTTATTTATTAAAATTATGTATGTATGTATATCTTATTTAGTCTTTGAGTAGGAAGAGATTCTTTCCTCCTCATGCATGTCCCTCCAGCCTCTGGCACATGAAACATTTAACATAGATCCGGCATTGCAAAAGGCCCCTCACACACATAATCTTTAGAAACTCAAGATGGTTTTCAATTAATCTTTCATGAACCAAATAGTTTCCTTTTGGGCACACTACCATATGAAAACCTTTAACCTTCTGGATAATTGGGTTTCTCAAGTGTTAAATGAGATAATGACAGCTCCCTGCTGGATGATCATAATGCGTCGAGGCATGTCCATATAAAGATATGTCCAAGTCCCAACTCTTAATATCCGTAAATATTGCTTGATTTGGAAACAGTCTTTTTAGATGTCAACATGAGATTCTGTGCTAGTGTTGACCCTAAGTCTGTCCAGTGGCTGGTGTCTTTCTGGGCCAGTTGAATGCCGAGACATGAACATACACAGAAAGAAGAAGGCTCTGTCAAGATGGGAGCGGAGATTGGAGTGATGGAGCTACGAACCAAAGAGCTCCAGAAGCTATAAATGCCATTTCGGTGCTTTTCCTCACCTCTTTTGCTCCCAAGTAAATGATGGGCCCACTCTAGCCTGTTTTAGCTCCCGAATATATGACACAGAGACCTGATATTTTTATTAATAAGCTGCAAGCACCACGCTGAGGAGGTTCGGAACTATTCTAACCCGGTCATGTTGCCTACTTCCCAGCCAGGTGGTTCTTTACTTGTTTACAATCTTTCGCTGGCTTGCTCTGGCCCATGTGTGTCCTCATGACTGATCTCTCGTTGAGACCTCATGGTAAATCCTTCTAGTCCTCCTCTTCTTCCTCTCCCTATCTCTCTTCCTCTCTCTTTTCGCCTGGAACCCCCACACCAACGCTCTTCTGGGACCGGAAGTCCCACTTTATTCTCTTCTGCCGAGCCATAGGCTGAATCAGCTCTTTATTAACCAACCAGAGGTGGTGGAAAAGAATTTTACCACATCATTGAGACAGGAGAGTCTCCAAATATCATGACCATGCCAGGTTCAGGATGGCAACCAGATCTCTGGGCACAGCAATCGGCATCTGAATACACAGTGCACAAAAACATCCTAGTTTCCGGGATATAGAAACTAGGGGAACCTGGAGGCGGTGCAGAAGTGACCCAGTGACAACAAAGCTCAGCTCCTGGCCTTCTGGTCCGTGAATGGATAAGCTTGGTTGTCTTAAGTCACTAGCTGCAATGATGCGCCGCAGCAGCAATGCATGGGTTAAATACTAACCTCAACAAACAGATAGCACACTGCCTGGATGTTTTCCGTGGTCGTTTGGGAAGGACTTGTGTTGCTTCCCTATCCCCTCTTCATACCCCGCCTGGAAAATGAAAAGTTTGATCCTTTTAAAGCCGACAATCGGTGATTATTAGGGCAAAATCAGTACTGTGAACTCAGTACTGGTTCTACAGAACTCTTACACTGTTTCCTAGGGAAGCCACACGTATACACTAAGCCAGTTACCCATCACTTCTCCTGCCTCCCAGCCCAGGCCGTGTAGCTAGTTACTTTCTATCTCTGTGGGCTTTCCTATTCTTATTATTTCATGCAAGTGCAATAAAAATACTTTTGTGTGTGTCTTGCTTTTTAAAAATTTGCTTACCAAGATGCTTCAGAAGTTCATGTGCCCTGTAGCATTTTTTATACTTCAGTTCTTTATCAAGGCTCTAACGTGACAGGATACACATAGTATGAAATAGTACACATGTACTATTAATCATCAAGGGGAAACAAATATGAAAAATTGACAGGCAGGAATAATTAATACTGACTTGAATGTTACTAATAATAGTAACACTATTATTAATAATAATTATTAATAACACTATTGTTATTTATTATTATTATTAATAGTAACTATAGTTACACTGTCAATGTGTAGTTGTCGTATTAAGTAAATTCAGACTTGTGCAAACAGTGCTCCATCCATCACCAGATCCCTTCATCTTATAGAACATAAGCTTGTCAACCCACGAGCAACTCCCCAGCTCCTGACAAGCACTCTCTGTCTCTGTCTCTATGAGGCTAAGGACTGCAAGCATCTCACGGAATTGCAGCCACACAGCTGTCTTCTTGTGATTGACTTATCCCACTTAGCATGATGTTATCTAGTTTTACTCATGTTGTAGCATATCCACATAAAAGAAAACATTTATTTTAAAAATTGAATATTGAACTACTTACATTCATATTTTATTAATCTATCTTCCAATGAACCATTAGCCACTGCTTCCATTTTTACATTTTGAATCATGTTGCTCTTGATGGGACACGGGAATCTCTTCAAGATGGTGTTTTTAGTTCTTTGGTGTAGATATTCAGAAGTGGAACCATTGAATGTACTGGTAAATTTTAAAAATAATCTCCTGAGGCATCACCATACTGTTTTTCATGGTGCATAAATTTGCATCCTTCCTACAATCCAACTTCAGTTTACAGGGGTTCCATTTTTTATAGCTTCTTCTTGTTGAAAAGAAGCTTTGATTTTAATGTATTTTATTTTTTATTCACTTATTTGTAGTGTGTGCATATATGTATATATGATATTAGCGTGAGTGTGTGTATGTGTGTATACATGTGTATGTGCATGTAGGTTAGAGGACAACTAGTGGAGTTGGTTCTTTGCTTCAGTCAAGTGCGTTCTGGGAATGTCTGTTTCACAGTTTTGTTTAACACTTCTTTTTTTCTGCTGAGAGTGCTAGACACCCTTGGCCATAGATGAGGTTTAATCCTGTGACCTCTTTTCTTCTTCATTGGGTTACAAGTTCATTTTTATGGCAGTACCACTCTGTTTTTGGTGGACATAGCTTTATTGTATTCTCTTTTATGGTAGAACATTCCATTGCATAAACGTATCACACTTGATTTTTCTATTATTGTTTGTTGGGAGTTTGTTAGAATGACTTTTTAGAAGAGAAGTCAGATCATGTCATTGTCTCCTCCTTCCTTTCTCCCACTGTCCTATCGCACTTGGGACCAAATATGAAGTCCTTCCCATGATTCCCTGATGGCCACAGCATTCTTCAGCCAGCTCTGGCCTCTGGCTGAAATCCTTACAGTGTGTTCATACTTCTCAAGTCTTCAAACTCTTGCCCAGGTAACCTCCGGATACACCCTCATTCCAATTTGCTAAAATGTGCTCTCTCTCTCTGCCTGTCTAAAACTCTCCTCCCAACTGCCCTCCAGATCTGCTTTCTGATTAACTTCCATGGCTTTTATCGCTGGTTTTCTGTTAAATATTCTTTCATCCACCTATAGAGAACCTTCATTAGCATGTACATGGTTCATGGGCATTAGGTATGTCGGTGAACCCCTCTGAGTAGCCGGATTGTTGCAAGAAGGAGATGATGGGCAAGCCAATGATTATTAGTAACATTCAAGTCAGTGTTAATTATTCCTGCCTGTCAATTTTACATATTTGTTTCCCCTTGATGATTAATAGAACATGTGTACTCTTCTTCTGGCACAGGAAACAGAAGTAGGACTCTGCTTTCTGTAAATACATAAGGCTTTCTTAGAGGGATGCTGGAGAGCTCCTAGTTGGGGAACGCTGCAGAAATCCTCCTCTCAAAGGAATGGGACTTTTTTTGATTCCACAAGGGCTGAAGAAAGATATCTGGTTCTAATAGATCTCAGTGCCCACTAACTGGTCAAGGGAAGGAAGATCCTAGAATCTGACAATCCCAGGAATGGCGGGGGTGGGGGTTGGGGTGGGAAACCTGAGATACAGTGACCATGAAGAGAAGCAATGAATGCTAGTCAAGGAATGCAAGAGATACTGTTACCATTATGGCCCCCAGGGTCCTAGTTTTGCTCAGGACTGTGGGAGGGCAAAAACAAGAGAAATCACAAGACTGAGTGTTTCTGATCCTTTTTACTGCAGGTATACGGGCAGGAAGCTGGTCTGTGGTGGGTCTGTGACTTCCAAACGTGGTTGGTTCACAATACTTTGGGTTCACCTGTTTGCCCGGAGTTCTTGGCTATTGCTATGACTAATTAGAAGACTCTGTCCATGTGAAGTTCAGTGTCAGAGTACGTTGTCACCCTTCTCAGCTTTGCTGCCTGGTACCCACATTTCCCTGGGAATGAGGGTTCTCTGTGGAACAGGTTTGGGTGCTTTGCTTCGCTCTCGTGCATGTTCTGTCTGGGACACAGAAGCCACTTCTGAGTCACCCTTCTGTGATGTCACCTGGGGACAATGGTGAATAGCTACTGCCTTTTCATTTCCCAGCTCATGTCCTGAGATGAAAGAGAAGGGAAGAAGACACAGATACATCTCTGTTTCCTTTGTGCTTACCAATCCTTTGCCTGGATGTTACTATAAAAATACACCAGTGGCTGCTTTCATGATTAGAAAATGAACAAAGTTTTTTTTTTTTTGTAGACAATTGGAAAAAAAAAGGATAACAATATAAAGAAGAAGAAAAATGTTCCTTTTAATCTTACCATGGTTTCATTGTGTAATGCCGCCATTTGGAGGATTAGTTTTATTTCATTTCAATGTACACACACACTGTGCTGGCTGGTTAGTTTTTTGCCAACTTGACATGAACTAGACTGGATGGAAAGATAGAGTTGCAATTGATAAGTTGCCTCCTTTAGACTGTCCTGTGCACCTATCTGTAGAGCATTTTCTAGATTTATGATTGATGTAGGAGGGTCCAGGCCAGTCTGCGGGTAGTGCTATTCCTAGGTAGGTGGGCCTGGGCTATATAAGAGAAGTAGTTCCTCAAGCCAGAGGGAGCAAGCCACTGGCAACTTCCCTCCACAATATCTGCTTCAGTTCCTATCCTGATTTCCCTTAGTGATTGACTGCACCATAGAAGTATAAGCCAAATGACCTCTACTCTCCCAGATTGTTTTTTAGTCTTGGTGTTTATCACAGCAAAGAAAACCAGGACATACACACCAGCTGTTCTAGTTTCTGTTATTTACAAAGTTAATAGCCAATGATAAAGCTCCAATATTACATGCAGAACTTCTTCAGGAGGAAGAAATTAATTAATTATGCAGATGTGGAAAATCACATCGGAGGCTATGTTACATCATGGTCCAGGCATGTCCAACTTGCAGCCCATGATGTGACCATATGTAGTAGAAGATAGCTATGAATATGGTCCAACACATGTGACCCTCTGTGGTGATTTGAGAATGGCTCCTACAGGCTCATATATATTTGGATGAATGGTCCCCAGTTGGTAGAACTGTTGAAGAGAATTAGGAGATATGGCCTTAAAAGCCCATACTGTTTCCTCATAGCTCCCTTTCTCTCTGGGTCATGCTTGTAGAACAGAAGTAAGCATTCAGCTACTGCTCCAATACCCCATCCGCCTGTTTGCTGCCGTAGTTCCCATCATGGTTTCACTCTCTGAAACTATAAGCAAGCCCCCAACTAAATGCTTTCTTGTACATGTTTCTTTGGTCATGATTTTTTTTTGTCATGGCAACAGAAGAGTAACTAAGATGTCCTCCAACATCAATTAGCAATTAAGAAAATATGTCATAAAAGGAATAAAAACATCTCATAGATATGTTTACAGACCAACCCAGAGAGCAGAGCCTTCAGTTGTGGATCTCTAAGAAGTTACTTCTGTCAGTTAAAGCGTAGTTTCCTTATCTGTAAAATGGGCCGAATTATTACAAGTTATGAAGAATTTGCGGGTGTGCCTCTCGCCTGGTGTTTTATCAGGGGACCAGGACTATGAGACTCATGCTTTGCTTTAGGTAGAGCTTCTTCTCAACAGACTCCCAAGGAAAACACCTTGTGTAAGGTACAGGGCAGAGAAAACAAGTACTACTTTATCTGTAGAGGTGTAGACCATGCGAGCTCAGCTCCTGAAGCTCACACATCCACAGAAGTTAATTCTAGCTAAAGAGCTTCAAGTCCGTATCCCCTGGCATGTTGGCAGGATCCACTCGGAGAGGGATAAAGATGTAGAATGAGCACAGTGACTCTGAGTCGAGCATGAGCTAATGAGGACTAGGGTTTCATTGACCGCCAGCAGAAGATATGACTGAGAGAAAAAAAAAACCTAGGATGCTAGGGCTTCCTCTAAAAGAGTCCTTAAAGAAGGGAGAGGAGGAGATTCCAGAGCTTTTCCTGGACCTGTCCTTCAGTATGGGAGGAGGGGAATCACAAGAAGCAGTCCTTGTGTGCACACACTTTAAAAATACATTGTGTTTTTGTTTTAGATTTACAGAAAAAAATTGAGCAAGAAGCATGAGTCCTTCTCTATCACTGTACCCTAGTCCCAGGTTTACTCTGTTAATAACTTCTTGGATTAGGGTAGCACAATGGTTATAACTGATATGCCAATATTGATCTGTTATTATCACCAAAGTCCATACTATTTATTAGTGTTTGTATTCTCATCTATTACCTGAGAAAAAGCCACTTGAGGGAAGAAGGGTTTGTTTAGGCCCACGGTTTGAAGTTATCATTATTTCATCATGGTAAGGAAATCATAGTGGTTAGAGTAGGCCTTTGTTGTCGTGGCAGGAGCTTGAAGATGCTTGCTCACATCTAGGTAGATGAGAATGCAGAGGCAGGGCAGCAACCACGTCTGGAGTATAAAATCCAAGAGATCCACTTTCTCCAGGCAGGCCTACCTCATAAAGGACCCAAGACCTCCCCAAAACAGCAGTACTGGCTAGAGACCAAGTGTTAATACACAACTCTGCGGGGTGCAGCTTAGAACCAAGGAATACCATGTTAATTCCCGATGTTATTGACCTCATGGGTCTTGGCACATTTTAATGACAGACGTCCACCCATTCTCCTCTAATCCCTTTTCTCTCCCCTATCCAAGCTTCCCATCATCCTCTAACCCCTGTCAGCCTGTACCATTGCACAAGCACTTTTAATGCCCTATGTCCTTCCCGATGAGCACATGAACCATCCTCTGAGATCTGATCATTCATTCTGAGTTCCCGGGGGGGGGGGGAGTGAGAACTGAGGTTAGAAGATTTACTTCCTGTCCTTCTACACCCTGGACTACATAAGGAATAATAATATCCATCCACGATGTTTTGTTTTGTTCTGTTTTGGTTTTAAACAGAGATAGAATACATGAAAATTGAGTTCTAAGTCTTCAGATGTTAGTCATCCCCTGAGCCTCTAATTTTGGTTTTGGTAAGTCCACAGAAAGTAAGTTAATATATATTTTAATATACCAAGGGTTTGTTAAACAAACTTGGGAGCTGAAGGACAGTGCTTGCTTTAACAAATGAGTTTCTTTTTTCTTTTTCTCTCTCTCTCTCTCTCTTTTTTTTTTTGACAGGGTTTCTCTATGTAGCCCTGGCTGTCCTGGAACTCACTCTGTAGACCAGGCTGGCCTTGAACTCAGAGATCCGCTTGCCTCTGCCTCCCAAGGGCTGGGAATAAAGGCGTGTGCCACCACTGCCCGGCAACGAATGAGTTTCTAAACAAACCATTGCTTGGTATAAAGTAATGCTCCATTCCAATGGTTGGTTCCCTAAACATTATCATTACCGATGCTCCCCAGAGTTCACCAATGCTGTCACTCATTTCTTGCTGGATTCACCTCTGAATGTGTGTGCTGTGGTGTACTGACACTCGAGTTGTGGTTGGTATCTCTCACCGTCTCCTGAGTACTCCAGTGTTATGCCTTCTCATCAGATTTGACAGTCACGCCAGGCACCTCTATAGCTGGGGAGAAATTGCCTTACAGTGCGTGGTGGGTGAGAACATCAAATGGTGTATCTATAGTGGAAAATAATCGCATGGTTTCTCAAAAAAAATGACCATATAGTACAACCTTTGATTCTTGGGCATACATCTAAAAGCATCAAAAGCAGCTACTTAGATACAGGTACACTCCAAGTTCATAATGGCACAACCACACTAGTCAAAAGATGGAAGCAGCCTGGGCACCTATAGGTAAATATATGGTATGATGACTACTTTCAGTCATCAACTTGATAACAATCTAGAACCATCTGGGAAGAGAGTCTCAATGTGAGATTTCTTACATCAGGCTGACCTATGGCTAGATATGGGGAGAGTTGTCTTGATCTTGTTAATAATGTGGGAAGATGCAGCCAAGTGTGAGCATCACCATTCCCTAGGTTGGGGAATCCTGAAGCATGTAAGTGTAGAGAGTGAGCTGAACACTGATGAGCATGCATTTCTCTTCACCTCTGACTGCAGATATGTGGTGTGACTAGATGCCTCAAGTTCCTGCCTTGACTCCCTTGAGGTGATGGACTATGATCTGGGACTGTAAGCTAAAAGAAAGCCTTCCTTTCTTAAGTTGCTATATTTAATCATAGCAACAGAAAGGAAACTAGGATGTATGGCTAAACAAAATGAGATAGATCCTTCCCATGGAATATTATCTTGAAAAAGAATGGAAATTCTGGCAGATGCCACACTGAGAATACATCAGGAACACTTTCTCACTCTGCTCAGGTGAGATGCCTGGGAACTGAATGAACCAGGGGCCTGGTGGAGGGGCAAGTGTGGGAATTGTTTACTTACTTTGTAGATTCAACAATTTATTCTTGGAAGAAGCGTCTGTTAATTCTTTGTACTCCATAGTTTGTTATTTGGAGACGTTTCCAGCAGATTAACTGATGTGATTTCTCTTTGAGGCGACATCAAGAGGTGAAATGATAACAAGCTGATCAAGATTCATAAAGAAACAAGTGAATCACCAGGGTCGCTGTGGTGGTCTAAACAGAGTGGAGGGAGGCTTTGAAATAGTTTCCCTAGGGATCAGTATATGGTAAACACTTGATGGGGACAATTGCATCTTTTGGATGTGAAAATGAATCAAGCCAAGTAGCAAAATGCCCAAGTCTCAATGCAGTCTGTTGTACATAAAGGGACAGCTAAAGGTTTTCCGTATTCAGGGAACTTTCTATTCATCCTTTATTAACATGTATTATTTGGGGTGAGAGTCAGGGGGATGGCACTAGGCTTTATGGATAGAAAGGCATAGCTTAGGTAACCACACCCACATAGTCTCCATGCTCAAAGCAGCCACACATTTTCAGAACTAGGAATGCAGAGTAAAATGGAGCAATAGTCTTCAAGTCTGAAGGAGACTTGGACCTGGAGTCACCTGACCTCCTAGGTGTCACTTTATGTCTTCCCTCTCTGCTCCATAACTTGACAGATGAATAACAGAAGTCTGTGTACAGTTGATGACCATCCAGGAGCATAGGTAAACACTGTGAGATGTTTATATGTTTATATCTTACCAAGATATCAAGAAAACAATGTATCGTTCCAAGATATCAAGGAAGCTTATTGAATTCTTAGAAACACCATTTAACTTCTCAAAAGATTCTGGTCATTTTTACCAGACTCAAAATCATGTTTGTACTGTTTTAATTTTGGAATATATTAATTACACAGAATCTTGAGTTTCACTGTAGCATTTTAATTTCACTTGACCATAGTCACTCCCATTAACATCTATTGTTCCCATCCTGCTCCCTTTTCTTTAAAAAATATTGACTCACTTGTTATACTTTTAGATTTATTTACTTTATGTGTATGAGTGTATGCATGTATGTATGTATGTATGTGTGTCACATGTGTGCTTGGAGGTCAGAAAAATTCCATGTTTCAGAGGACTGTAGTTACAGATGATGTGACATATACTTTATGGGTGCTAGGAACTAAATTGGGGTCCTCTGCAAGAGCAACACATGCTCTTAATCACTGAAATTGTTGATTTGGAAAAATCATAGCAGGAAAGGAAGAGGGCAAAGAAGGGAAGGGAGAAAAGCCAGAAGAAACATGTACTGTTGAAGTTGCTGGGAAATCAGGGTTTAATCCTGCTCAGGATCTTGGAGAATACATGGGAGGAGATGGAGGGATGAAGGAGAAAAGGACAGGTGATATAACTATGTTATAGTCTCAAAGATGTAATATATAAAATATCAACAATAAAAATATCAACAGGGGGGAAAACTTTCTAAGATGGTTTGTGTACCTGAGAATGTACCCTCATTTCTGTCTTGCTGGCTGAATTTCTATCTGGGTTATCATTTCCTTGGTATTTTGGGAGTGATGTGCACACTCAAAGAACCAGGCTTCTGTTGCTGTCTGGTGGCACTATAGCAGCTCTGGTGCTAAACACCATGGGCAACTTCCTGTCCAGGCTTTTCATGGCATCATTCCACACAACTTTCCCTACAAATTAGTAAAAATGATCACCCGTCATTCCACCTTCTATTACCAGCAATAGTCAGGCAAACTGGGGAGGGAGGGAGGGAGAGAGGGAGGGAGGGAGAGAGGGAGGGAGGGAGAGAGGGAAGGAGAGAGGAAGGGAGGGAGGATGGAGAAAGGGAGGGAGGGAGGGAGAGAGGGAGGGAGGGAGGGAGAGAGGGAAGGAGAGAGGAAGGGAGGGAGGATGGAGAAAGGGAGGGAGGAGGGAGAGAGGAAGAGAAAGAGAGAGAGAGAGAGAGAGAGAGAGAGAGAGAGAGAGAGAGAGAGAGAGAGAGAGAGACTTTTCCATAGGTCCAGAATTGTTCAAGTTTATATTCTACATCTTCTCTAGACAATCCTGTTGATCAAGAAAGTAAAGACTTGTAATTGAAGAGACTTGGGTCAGAAGACTTGAGATGTATGATTACACAATGCATGCCAACAGAAAACCTATGTCATAGGGAAGAATAGTCTCGAGAGGGAACTACAGGTGTTTGTACATGCATGTGACAGTGACATGACATGCAGACAGGGTACATCACCAAAGAGTTTGAAGTAATAGAAGACAGATGGTAAACATTCACAGAATAAAAGGCACAACAAATACCATGATTCAGTCATGTTGAGAAATACATACAGGCACCTCTGTTTCTCATTGGAAAACACTGGTCAGTAAACAACATGCCCACCTCTGAGGTCAGAAGATGGGATGGCCCAGCTCACTGTGGGAGGTGTCATCCCTAGGAAGAAGTAACAATATGAAAGAAAAAGAGACCATGATTTCAAGAGGGAGCAAATGGGGAGTAGTGTACACTGGAGGAAGGAAAAGGAAAGGGGAAATGATGTGCGTATATTTTAATTAAAGAAAGAAAGCAGATTGAGCAAGCCATGGGGAGCAAGCCAGTATGCAGCATTCCTCCATGGCCTCTGCTCTCAGTTCCTGTCATACTTGAGTTCCTGCATTGGCTTCCCTCAACTATTGATGGTGATCCTTTTCCCCTAAGTTGGTTTTGGTCAGCACAGCAATAGAAACCAAACTAAGATAATCTTATTATTTCTGAATTTTGAATTATAACCAGAAATTCTTTACCTATTGCCAGACTATAAAGGAATGCACACATCTTTTCCCTTCAAATTATAGTTTCACTCTCAGCAATATGTAGATTTTTGATAATTTTACATCTGCTTTTATGTGTGAGATGTGTATGCAATTTTAAATTTAAAATGGCTACCCAGTTGTCTCATGACCATATATTAAGAGTCAAGGTTTGCTCCCAAGAGTATTTTTTAAACACATTTACAGGAGAGTAAGTTTGTCCAGATAGAATGTTTGGCTCAAATTTTGGGTTAGAGTGTACTGCCCAGGTTTATTTATCCCAGTTCGAGTGACACTGGCCTCTGGTTGGCCAGCTAAAGCCCACTTGGTCATACCAGGCTGGTGCTGGGATGACAAGGTCTGCAGCAGGGCAAGACCATGTGGCCAGTTTAGCATCTGGATTCTGCCCTGAGGGCCTGTGGATTGATTCCGTGGTAGCTGTCCAACTCCTTGCCTGTGGTTATTTCCACATGCTGAAACATCACCAGCTGCTCTTAGCCCCAAATTACTATGCTGCGTTTTTCCTCTGGCCTTTAAAAATGCAAGGCATCCTTCTAAACACTAGTTTCAAAGTTTGCTTTGTATTATTCTTTTTTCTAAATCCAGATGACCTTGGCTGGTGGTGTAGCAAAGGGGTGAAGGCATAAAGAGAAATGCCCACATGTCTCTTGGTGTTCTTTTCATCTGTCTGGACTGGTGTTAGGTTGAAGGAATCAGAGGTGTTGTATCTCTTTATGTAATAAGCACATATTAAATGCCTACTGTATACTATCGAATGCCTATTCATGCTAATTCTTGGCAAGCTCCGGATACGATATGGCCCTGGTTCTTGAGCTAGAGCACATGACCTAAGAGGCAGCCTAGATAACAGCTCTGAGGGAGAAAGTGTTAACTACTGTGAAAAGGATAGGGAAAGAGAAATCTGTGGTTTGAGGTTTTTCAAGATGGTAAGGAAGGTTGGAGAAAAGCTTGCTAGATAGTTCTTTACAATAGCAGCAAGAATGGATATGTTTTATATTTAGAAGCCTTTTCACTTCTACCAACTAACTCCTACCTGAGCTTTAACGTACTGCCACCTTGTAGGTGTCCATACTAAATCCACTTTGCAGCAGAGGAAGCTGAGGTCTAGGGAAGCAGATGTTCAAGGAGCTTCTGACTCCAGTGTTCTTCTGCCATAGTCCCTCCTGGGTGTTTTGCTCAGGTTTCCTAGAATTTGAAGGAAGACGGAAGCATGTCTGGCCTGTATTCTTTGGGACTGTGATTTATTTTCTCTGATGCTCTGGAATATTGTCCTCCAGGCCCAGCTTGGACATTGCCCTCTCGAATTGTCAACATCTATAATTACCCCAAAGAGATGTCACAAGACTAAACTCATTAACTTTCCATCATAGAGGGGACCTGGGTCTCACAGGACCCTCTCTATACAGGGATGTATAGATCCTTAGCAGTTGCTGGAGTCTCCAAGAGATTCTTCTTTTTAATAGTGTACATTGTCAACTCTTCACTCCCCAGTAAGTAATTCTAATGAATTCTTTGTTTCATCAAATTGAGTGGCATTGTTATTGCTTGCTTTTGTTTTTTTATTGTTTGTTATTTTATTTTGTTTTTTCAATGGTGTTCTGAGTGGGAAAACCAGATGCTTATTGATTTCCCCAAGAAAAGTTCACGCAACATCTGCCCCCTTCTGAGTAGGTATAAATCAGTATAAATTTCCCTCCTATTCCTTCCCTCAAACATCCCTTGTTTGTACTTCTTCCTTTCTGTTCCCATTTCAAAGGGGGCATCAATACTCGTAATAAAACTGTCTTCAGATGGTTGAACACATGTGACAGGATGGGAAATGACAAGTGCCACCCCATCAAGGATGATTATTGTAATTTTCTCCACCACGATAGGCTCACAAAGACCAGACAACAATAGCCAATAATAGCAGTACACTTTAGTAGGTTGCTATGAGCCTTTGGCTCTGGTAGGGACTTTAGATAGAAAATGTCATTGAGACATGTGACAAATCAACAAAGGAGCATCCCCACCCTTGTTTATAAGATGAAGCCCCATCAGTGGGACTGGAGTTCCGCACGACACCAAAGATTGTTCTCTAGAAGTAGTTTGGATGAGAAACAGGGAAACAAGCCTTCGTTCCTCTGTCAACCATGAACTTCACTTCCTCCTCCTCCTCCTCCTCCTTCTCCTCCTTCCTCCTCCTCCTCTTCCTCCTCCTCCTCCCCCTCTTCTTCTTCTTCTTCTTCTTCTTCTTCTTCTTCTTCTTCTTCTTCTTCCTCTTCTTCTTTATCTTCTCCTCCTCCTCCTCCTCTTCCTCCTCCTCCTCCTCCTCCTCCTCCTCCTCCTCCTCCTCCTCCTCCTCCTCCTCCTCCTCCTCCTCTTCTTCTTCTTCTTCTTCTTCTTCTTCTTCTTCTTCGTCTTTTCTTGGAAAATGTAGGCTGCCCTGATTCTCAGGACATGTGAGGAGCTTCCAAAGTGGTTTGCCAGGGCTTGCTATTGGGTGAAGAAGTGGTGAAGGGAACTTCTGATGTGTTAGTAAGAACTGTATGGATACAGAAAAGAGAAGTTGAAGTGGACCCAACTTAGCATGCAGGAGTATTGATGCCAGTGTTGGAGGATGTGGGAATATGAAAGAGTAAGTTAAGTGAGATCATCTCTTACTGTTTTTCCTAAGCTGGGATCCTCATATGCCCCTTTTCACCTATCTCTGTAAGGGCTTCCTGTGGGGTGTGTATGCCATGACCTTCATCCCAGGGTGTTACGAAGAGATCAGTGAGAAAAGCTTTTCCTCTGTGCCCTCTGGTTAGTCTGGCTAAGGGCTTATCTATCTTGTTGATTTTCTCAAAGAACCAACTCTTCGTTTTGTTGATTCTTTGTATGGTTTTATTTGTTTCTACTTGATTGATTTTTTGCAAGGCAAAAGACACTGTCAAAAAGACAAAGCGGCAACCAACTAACTGGGAAATGATCTTTACCAACCTTACATCTGACAGAGGGCTAATATCCAATATATACGAAGAACTCAAGAAGTTAAACTCCGGAGAGGCAAGTAACCCTATTAAAAAATGGGGTACAGAGCTAAACAGAGTTCTCACCTGAAGAATATCTAATGGCTGAGAAGCACCTAAAGAGATGTTCATCATCCTTAGTCATTAGGGAAATGCAAATCAAAACAACCCTGAGATTCCATCTCACACCAGTCAGGATGGCTAAGATCAAAAACACAGGAGACAGCAGTTGTTGGCGAGGATGTGGAGAAAGAGGAACACTCCTCCACTGCTGGTGGAATTGCAGGCTGGTACAACCACTCTGGAAAGCAGTCTGGCGGTTCCTCAGAAAACTGGGCATGACACTCCCGGAGGATCCGGCTATACCACTCCTGGGCATATACCCAGAGACTTTACCTGCATGCAATAAGGACACATGCTCCACTATGTTCATAGCAGCCTTATTTATAATAGCCAGAAGCTGGAAAGAACCCAGATGTCCCTCAACGGAGGAATGGATTCAGAAGATGTGGTATATCTACACAATGGAATACTACTCTGCAATTAAAAACAATGAATTCACGAAATTCCTAGGCAAATGGTCAGATCTTGAAAATATCATCCTTAGTGAGGTAACCCAATCACAAAAGAACACACATGGTATGCAGTCACTGATAAGGGGATATTAACCCAGAATCTCGGAATACCCTAGACACAATCCGCATATCAATAGATTTCTAAGAAGATGGAAGGAGAGACCCCTGGTCCTGGAAAGACTGGATGTAGGGGAACGCCAGGACAGAGTAACGAGAGGGGGTTGAATGGAGAAAAGAGGGAGGGAAGGGGGCTTATGGGACTTTCGGGGAGGGAGGAAACGGGAAAGGGGAAGTGATTTGGAATGTAAATTAAAAAAATAAAATAAAATAAATAATAAAAAAAAAAGAAAAGCTTTTCCTCCAACTCACAATCTCGTACATCTTTATTTCTGGCATGGGGACTAAGCTGGATCAGTAAGTTTGCTGTTGGTATAGGGGGTTGGAAGAAGGGCCAATTTCAAAGTCATAGTCCAGCATAGAAGGAACCCAGCGTCCTCACTACCTCACCTAGAAAAGAATACTGAAGGCTGAGATCAAGAAACAAGATGGGTCTTGTCTTTTTTAGTGCTGACTAGCTAGGAAAAGTTCCTACATGATCTCCTAGGAAGAACCATTCCATAAATTCAGTCACCAGACACCAGTCATGTCCCCTCTATTTTTCTCTCTCTTCTGTGCTACTAATACACAGTCTAAGTACTTAGCATATACCAGGGAGATGAAGGTTGACTTTTGATCATATTAGCTCAGGCTTTAGCTTTCTTTGGTTTAGAATACTTTTCTCTCTGTGGTATCCATCTGTGTAGAAGCTTGATATATGTGTGCCATTGCTGTGTAATGAATAACCCTACACTTAGCAAGAAGCATTGAACTCAGCTCTCCTCATCACATAGTCTGGTGGGTCATTGTGATGACTCTTCTTGACTATATCTGGAGTGAAGTACAATCCAGAAACAGAGGACAAGTCTGTGTTCTGAACCTGGAGGCTGGAAGATCCAAATCTTGAGGGTGGAGGGGGATGACACATGCTTTTGATAAGCAAATGCATGCAATCCACACCTTGAGGCACACCTTTATTCTGGGCCATACCTTCTTCTGGCTGCTTGTATAAAGACATTGGAAGAAAGAAGGGTTTGTTCGTTCTTTGCCTGCTTGCATTCTCTTTGCCAGCACATACACTGGAGCCCACTTCTTCAGGATTGCAGCCTATACAGAAGACCAGCTCAAACACCCAGCCTCTTGGGACTGAGCAACTACTAGAAATTTTGGACTTTCCATTCACAGCTGGCCATTGCTGGATTAGTTCAGCCTGTAAGTCATTCTAATATATCCCATATGTATACACTCATTCCATTAGTTCTGGGGCTCTAGAGAACCCTAATATAGACAAGAATCCGGGAGCCAGCGGTTGGAGTCCTGCTGCCCACTAGGCTGCCAGGCGGGGTTTGACTATGGTTTGCCCACATCCCTACTCTGCTTGCAGACCATGATTTCTAGGCATTGTCCTGGGTTTGATCTTTGCTTCTAGAGTTTTTCTACCTTTGAAGTTTGTTTACAATCTAGAGGAATGAGAGCTTTCAGAATCATTAAGCCCTAGCTCCACCTTTTTTTATGGCTCATTCCCCAGTTTGTTCCTCTCCTCTCACACTTTATTGTAAGCAGCAGGAAGAACATGGATGGATTCTTAATAGTTTGCCTGGGAAGATTCTTAAGGAGACAATGCAGTTTGTAGGCTCCAATTTGTACTTTCTACATAACTACAGCAGAGAGCGTTGCCAAGATTTCTGCTGAGCAACAACAAAACCTTTCCATCTCTCAGCTTATGGTAAGGTTATCTTTGTTTTCCTATGTTCTTAAAGTCCAAAGTTTTAAAGTTCTGTGCTCTTCAAGGAGTTATTTATTTATGGGTCTTTGTATATGTGTTTGCATGCATGTATGTGCGTATGCATGCATGTGGAAATTAGAGGTCAATACTGGACGTCTTCCACTTTCTATCTTATTTTTTGAGAATAGGTCTCTCCCTGTACCTGGAGCTCACTGATTGGCTAGACTGTCTCCCAGTGCTGGGGTGACAGGCATGCACTACAAAACCCAGTTATTTACATGGGTGCCAGTGATCCAAACTCAGGCTCTCAGGCTTGTGTGACAAGCACTTTGCTCATTTGTGTTCATCAGCCCTAAAGGTGATTTAAACTCTCTTCCTCCTCCTCCTCTTCTTAGAATTATTATTTATTTTATGTATATGAGCACACTGTCACTGTCTTCAGACACACCAGAAGTGAGCATCCAATTCCATTACAGATGATTGTGAGCCACTGTGTGGTTGCTGGGAATTGAACTCAGGACCTCTGGAAGAGCAGTTAGTGCTATTAACCCCTGAGCCATCTCTCCAGCCTCCTAAACTCTTCTTAACATTGCTTAACATTTGTTGCCTGGTTCTAAGGTCAATCCCACATTCTAGACTTTTGTCAGGTAAGCACCCCACGCCTACATCCAAATCTGTGTCAGTTGACTATTTCTGTATAGCTTAAAGCAAGCATTATCTTACAGGTTCTGTGGGTCAAGAATTGCCATGGCTTAGCAGATATTTCTAGCTCCATGTCACTCATGAGAATGCAGTCAGGCTGACATCCAGGGCTCAGTCTCAACTCAAGACTCAACTAGAGGCTGGGAAATCAACTTGTATGTTTACAAATGTGACAGAGGGCAGGTAGGCTGCATCCTTCTACAGGCTGTAAGACTGAGGCCCTTAACTCCTAATGGGCTGCTGGAGTTAATAGCCTCAGTTCTTCACTGAACCATGCAGGCCCCTACACAAGATGGCAGCATGATTATCCTAGCCTGAACAATCAAGAGAAAGCAAAATGATTTATGTCTTGCATGTAGCATCCTGTAGCTAAGATTTAGTCAGTTAGAGATGAGTTATTAAAATCTGGCTTTGGTGGTGCATACACATAATCCAAACCCTCAGGCTGAGTCAAGAAGATCCTAAGTTTGAGGTCAATCTGAGATGTTGTATGTATGTATGTGTGTGTGTATGTATGTATGTATGTATGTATTTATCTATCTATCTATCTATCTATGTATCTATGTATATATCTATCTTCTATCTATCTATCTATCTATCTATCTATCTATCTATCTATCTATCTATCTATCTATCTATCTATCATCTATCTATCTCTATGTGTATATGTATGTATGTATGTATGTATGTATCTATCTATCTATCTATCGATCTATCTATCTATCATCTATCTATCTACTATACCTAAAAGTCTTTATAGTAGAGAGAGAATAACTTGAGAAACCTAACCTTTGAGACTCTCTACACATGCAAACAAAAACAGCTACAGTCTTGGGTATTTACTGAGCAACTACTTTGTTCTAGACATTTTTCTAGGTGCTTGGGACACATTAATGGGGAAAATGACAGGGATAAATCTGATCTCATAGTGCTCCCTGGGGGGATTATTATGAAGGCATGTGAGAACAGGTTGTGCTTGAGGAACTACAGTATGGTAGGATGGGACTTGGATATGTAGTGGGCATGAGCTACAAAGAGCATTCCTCACTAGGTTGTGTATTTGGATTAATAACAGAGCAAGGAGATGATCTGCAGGTGGCACAGACATATTGTATGATGGGCTCTAAGATTGTCAATAGGACAAGGGTGGGCAGTAGCTCCCATGAGAGATGATGGTGCCCACCTCCTGCTTAATGAATTAAATGTGAAACTGTACAGGTGAATAGCATTTAGAAATTGAAAGGAATGGCATACTGGCAGATGTTACAATTTGAATGAAACTTGGAAACATTATACTAAGACAAATATGTGAGTCACTAGAGACCTCATTCTGTATGATCCCATTTGTATAAAATGCCCAGAATGGGTGAGTCATCCACGGAGATGGAAAGTAGATTAATGGTTTCATACAGTTGCAGAGGATGGGCATGGAGGGTGACAGCTAGAAGATACTGGGCTTCCTTTTGAAGCAACAAAAAGAAAATGTTCTTAAATTGATAGGCCTGACTGTACAATTCTGTGAATATAATAATAATAACAAACGACATTAAGTTGTACCTCAAACTGTACAAAAGGTTGCTCATATTGCATGTGAGCTATGCTTTAACAAAGATGTTTCAGAAACAGTAATCAATCTGGGGTTATAGCTCCATTGGTAGAATGCTTGCTTTGTGTAAAAACATCCTGAGTTTGGCTCTCAGCACAGCGTGAACCAGGTGTGGCAGGACTAGCCTCTGATTTCAGTATTTAGGCAGTAGAGGCAGGAGGATCAGAAGTTCAAGACCATCTTCGGCTGCATAGCAGTTTAAGGCTCTGTCACAGCAAAAATGACGATCGCATCACCAACAACAACCACACTAACACCACCTCCAAACCCTCCGAATCACAATATAGAACCTAAAACCATTCTGCTGACTCAGATGAGTTTTTGAGGATTAGCTTGTCCCTTCTTGCTGCTCATAGTTAGATTCTTAAACCTTATCAAGTTCTAAGTACCATTTTCGTCTATTTCCTTTTCTTCCCATCTTTTCTATTTTTATGGGAATCTCTTTATCACATGGTTTTTTTAATCATCTGTCTTATTTCCATATTTTTCTCTATTTCAACATATTTGGGGCTCCTGGCTGCTTGTTCTTAACATCACCCATGTGACTAAGCCAGTGTGGCTGTAACTACACCTATAACCCCAAAACTGTGGAGACAGAGAAGGTAGGATCCAGGGCTTGCTGGACATCAGCCTAGCTATATATTCATGGTGAGACCCTATCTCATGGAAATAAGGCAATGAATGATAGAGAAGTACACTCAACATCTTCCTCTGACCACTGTGAGAATGTGCACACACGTGCACACAAGTGTGTGCACACAAAGAAATCCAAATCTTTTAGCAATATTGAATTTCCTAGTTAAACTATGCCATCCACAGTCCAGAAAATGACACCTCTTGACTACAACTAGCCACTGTCAGGTCCCATATCCAATGAGCATCTTTTGTGTTAGGTCTTATTCGATAATACACTGAACAAAACAAACAAGTTTCATGTCTTTGCAAAAGTTTGCAACCTAATAGGAAAATGAACAAATATATAAGAGTAGAGGACACTCAGCAAGACAAAGGAAGCACACGCAAACACACCGAACACAGCCTCAGATGCAAATCACTAAGGTAAAGCCTAAGATTGGCCGGGAAAGGACAGACAGATGTGCAACCAGAACATTCTCAGCAAAGAGGTGAGTTCAGGTGTAAGTCCAGATGTGAGAGAAAGCGTGTGTTGTCCCCTAAGAAACAGAATGGGGCCAAGCCAGTAAGAACTAAGGGAAGAACAGAGGCCTGGTCAGAGATCGTGAGCTGTCTCTCATGAGCGCATGGGTGCTGTTAAAGCATCTGGTCGTCTGGTCAGGAAAGCATCATGGTACCATTTTCATCTCCAGCCAATCCAAATCAGCAGGGATTGTCTTGGGCTTCTCTGGGCAGCTGTAATGGAATCAAGCAGAGATTTTTTTTTTTTATAGATCTCAAAGCTGGACAGTCCAAGGCTGAGGAGTTCATGTTTGTTGAGGACTGGCTGACTGTGCCATCTTGTGGTGGAATACAATTGGTAAGAGGTGTGCAAGAGGCAAGAGCTTGACTTTAGCTTAATCAGCATGATTGGTTCATCAGAGTAGAGTCCTTATGGCTTGAAGACCTGATCTTAGGTTCCCACCTCCCAATACTATTGCACTGGAGACTCATTTCAACTTGAGCTTTGGAAGGGATAAAAGTAATCAAGTGACAGGTACCTTGCACGGCTATGATGACACCCAACTCTGCCTTGAGCTTGATATGTGCTGTGGTCACATCATTTCACCCTTCAGGGTCACAGATTTCCATGTGGTAAATGGTGTTAGTAATAACCACCTAAAAGGGTTGTTGACAAAGCTCAGAATGAGACACGTACACCAGCTGGCACACGGTAGGTAAATGAACACAGGACTAAAAGAACCATTGTGTTGCCCATGTGTATTCAACATGGGTTTTTAGTGGATCCAGTTTGACAGATGTCCCCCCCCGCCCCAGAGGAGAGTTGCTGGAAACCGTGTGAGATTTCCCCTGTGGATTTGTATTTCCACAGATTCCGGTCTGGGGACCGTGGGCTCATCTCAGGGCTCACAGTGAAGATGGTCCTTTTCAGGGGAACATCCAAGTTGGAATGTGGGGTGAAGATGAAGCATTGGACTACAGTCAGACTCAACGTGAACAAAGTGAAGACGGAGTTAAGAGAGCAGGCCGGCCTCTAGCACACCAGCAGACACAGTCATACTAAGGTCCGAACTCAGGTGGCCATTCTTCCATACACTGAGCCCCCTCTCTACCCCCAAGATGAGGTCTCTTCCTTGTGGTTTAGTCTTCCTCATGGGTTCACTTTACAGGGGGTTTCTGAAGATAATATATATTAAAAATGCTAAGAAGAGGGCTAGAGAGATGGCTCAGCAGTTAAGAGCACTGGCTCTTCTTCCAGAGGTCCTGAGTTCAGTTCCCAGCAACCACCTGGTGCCTCGTAACCATCTGTAATGAGATCTGATGCCCTCTTCTGATGTTCATGGGACAGCATACTCATATACAAATAAATAAATAAATAAATAAATAAATAAATCTTTAAAAAATGCTAAGAGGACACAAAGGTAGGGAGAGAATATGTCAGGGGTTGGAAGGAAGAGTTGGAGGAGATATGAACAACGTATATTACATGCATGTGTGACGTTGTCAAAGAATAAATAAAAATATTCTCAATTTTTCTAAACAACATACTAGCATACTACTGCCATCTTTTATGGCGTTGCTACCAGAATAATCTTTCTCAGAGAGACAGAATTAGCCTGCAGTTCTGGCTTCTCTCTTACTTAGTTGTGTTGGTTGACTCATTTCCTTGAGCCTCAGACCTTTTACTAAGAAAATGGGAATCCTATTACCTGTCACACAGGTTTACTGGGAGGACTGCATGAAAGAATTCACTGAAGGTTCTTAGTACAGGGCCTGGCATACTATGCTAGTCATTATTAGCATTATCAAAAAAATAATAAAAGCTACCTCGCCTGCCAATTAGATGCGTGACAGATGGCACTTGCATTTATTATTATTATGATAAAGGAATGCTGGGGTTTTTATCGTAATCGCTCTGAGGCTGATTGGCAGGAAGCTATTCTCTGGAGATTTAGGAAAGTGTAGCCATTCTAGGAAGCACACCCACTGCATAGTTTCCTGGAGGTGGACCAGGAATAACTGGTTCTTCCTGAATTAGGCCCAGGGAGAGAATACCTGCAGAGTGTCCAACCCAGGACAGCATCTTCTGTCTTGTGTTGTCATAAGCAGACTGCAACTTGTCAAGGTCATGGTTGAAGGGCTTGGAGTTCTTTTCTCCCAACAGCCTGAAGGACAAAGAAACAGCCAGGGAAGCATTGGGAATTGCAAGGTAGAGGGGGCAGGTGCCTAAGGCAGTGTTGTACTCGAAGGAAGGAGGCTGTTTCGAAGTTCCATTGAGACGTCCTGACTGGGTCTTGGTAACAACCCCTGGAACTTTCTCCAAGGGGCCTGCAAGATGCTCCTTGGAGAAGCCTGTTCTCCCTGTCTTCAAAGGCTGGCCTTTAGAGGTATGGACACTTCTGTGTTCCAGGTAAGAGCCAGGAGGTGAACTCCGCCCAGAATCTCAGGAATTCAGGTATTTGGAGCCAGGAAACCTACTGGCTCTCTGGGTATTGACATCTGGATTCTGACCGTGGCCACTAGTACCCCTTTCTGTGAGTAGGCCTGAGATGTGACTACTTGGAGAATGTGATGAGAGCTTTTCACTTTTTAGACAGAATCTGGGAGTTGGGGCCAAGCTAGGCTGGAACATTGCTATGCCCCTTATATCTGTGTACTGTGGCCAAGTTACAGCATGGCTCTGAGCCTGGGCATCCTTATCTCCAAAAC
The DNA here is from genome assembly GCA_036184795.1 of Tokudaia tokunoshimensis. NCBI lineage: Eukaryota > Metazoa > Chordata > Mammalia > Rodentia > Muridae > Tokudaia > Tokudaia tokunoshimensis. The sequence continues at coordinate 10,977,714 of BTHU01000018.1, read as the reverse complement.
AACTTCACTTCATGTGAATCCTGATATGTTTGGATGTAGTTCTATCATTTTGACATTTGTTTTCATTCTTCCACTTTCTATCTTTTGCCATCTTTTGAATCATTTGCACATTTCTCTCCCTCTTCCTCTCCCTCTCCCTCCCCCTCCTCCTCCTTTCCCCTCCCCCTCCCTCTCCTTTCCCCTCTCCAGTGCTGGGGCTGGGGCTCAGGGCCTTGTATTCTCACACTGAGCTAGCTAGCCCTGCATTACATTTGTTTGTTCGGTTTTTTAAATCTTCTGCACTTAATTGTGTCACTTAAATTCGTACGCTGGAATGTTAACCTCTTGCCTAATATTTGGAGATGACACATTTGAGATGTACTTTGATTTAGGGGAGGTCACAAGTAGGCCCTCATGAAGGGAATAGGGCCCTTGAAAGAAAAGGCATGAGGTAGAGAGGGAGGAAGAGAGGGAGGGAAATGGGGGGGGGAGGTTATCCACTCTGCTTACACACCAAGGGGAAGTCATGTGAAGACAGGGAGAAGGTAGTCACCACAGCACAATATGAAAACTCTTACAAACCCTATTTGCTTCCTCATCTCGGATGTCCATTCTCCAGAACTGTACAAACTGTTCCCAGTTTGTGGTATTTTGTTTAAGTAGCCTGAGCAGATCAAATAATATTTTCTCCATTCTCTACCTTTAGTAGTTACTCTAGAATTGTGATATATACACTTAACATCTCATACCCTACCTAGAATCAGCATTAGACTCTTTCCATATGTATCTCAAAGGTCTTTCTATCCTGCCCCTTTTACATTGTGTGGTTAAATATATTTCATGTATAAATTTTGAAAATCAAATTTTGAATTAATCAGCTTTCCTTGTAATCCTTGTATACAGTGTTTAGAAGTTTAAGAAGAGATAAAAAATCATGTAAGGAATTTGTCATTTCCCCTGGCTGTTTCCAGTACAATTTATTTCTTAGCATTAGCTGTTTCTGATACATCTATCAAGAAAATGGCATTTTCACATGAAAGGAATATAAGAAAGGATGTATGCCTTATGACTGTAACTTAGACTTAGTTGCATGAAATAAGCACAATTTAACTGAATGTACTATTTTCTAAGAACTGTATATTCCTATGAAGATGAAATAATGTAGTTCCACCAACTCTTAGAGACAGAACCATATTTCTTAGCATATCCCCAAGTAAAATTTGTGCATGGGAGAACTCAGCAGTTAGAATGGGGTCTTCAGGCTTTCGTTAAGGGAAGAATTCAGTAATGGTTTATGAGAATTTAGGCTGTTGTTGTTCTCTTTAAGTTCTGGAAGAAACATTCTTTATCTTTTAACATTCATGAGTAGTCTTTGCTAAGAATCTAGGCTGCCTGCTTCCATGTCTCCCTTAGTAGATGAGGCCAACGGCAACAAAAAGAAAGCCTCAAGTGGCTGGAGGTCCTTGCAATTGTCATGATGAATATGAAGGCTACAGTTCAAAGGACCAAGGGGCTCCAGACCAAATGACACCATCAGGGGACAGCTTTGATGGTTCCAGCCTCTGGAGGACACATTACACGATCTTGGTCCAAGACAGATTTCCATTTCAATTCCTTCTTCTCTTACGTGTGGTCTGCCAGCACAGTGTTGGACTTCATGCCAAGCTAATCATTCCAGCCTGGAGGCCAGCCATGAGGAAGGAATTCCGGATGGAAACCACTGTTAACACACGAACTGTGCCTTGTGCAAGGAACTGTATTTAAGCATCATAAGTTGGCTCTTGGCTGTGATGTTGAGACCCATGGGCCTAATAGTTATACCAAAACCTTCACTAAAATCAGGTGGGTCTAGCTTCTCAGCACATGGGACTTCATGACTTAAAGGTAATAGCTTAAATATAATGACTTAAAGGTCTAAGTATTTACCACCCCATGAGCTTCTGAACTCTAAGAAGATAAAAGGAGGTACCCTACAGCATCTGTAGCTGGCAGTAAATTTCACACTAAATCTAGAAGAGCTGCCCTTGGCTTCTCAGGGTTGTTGGGGAAAACTGGAAAACAACTGAGCTGACCTTGGTTATGGAGCTCGTATCAGCCTTCACCTATGGGTGGACTTGGGCAGTCACAGTCTGGGAACAATGGAGCCCTGACCATGAGAGAGTTGTGGTATGTCTTCCAAAGCCAAAAAGCTCCACAACCAAATGGCAAATCAACATTTCACTCCTTCAATAGCATGTTTCCATTAAGTTTTCTGAAATAATACTGTGACTTCCCTTTTAGATATATATATTTTTTCCTATACATACCATACATACATAGATACATACATACATACATACACACTTTAGAGGTTCTCCATTTACTTGTGATATTTTCAGGTGAATCACTCTTTACATATAGATGATCACTCTACATCCTGGGAACTATTTTTGGCAAACTGATTGGATGATGAGTCTTGGATTCATATGTAAATGGCGTGTTTGAGGACTTTATGAAATAGCCCTGGCTTCATTCTCACTGGTAATCTCTCTTTAAGTAAAGGTATGTAGATGAAGCTGTTCCCACAATTTCTGAGTCTACCTTCATCAATGGTGTGGAAGAACTTTTCTTCGAAATTGATTCATTAGTAGAAGACTAGGTTGACATTTGAGGGCCTGTATTCTTCTATCTCAAGGGTCTGCAGATTCCTTCTTGTGATCAGGAACTTCTCTGCAGATGGATTGCCTCCACACAAATATAATTACTGGTGGTCTGCCTGCAAATGAGCTTGCCATTGGGGAAAACCCCAGGGGAGGAAGATGAAGTTATAAATAACTTTATGGTTGGTTTCAATAATAGTTTTCTCTAGCCATATAACAAATTACCACACACCAGACAGCTTAAAATAATACACATTATGTTTCTGTTGGTCAGGAGCCTGGGTATGTCTAACCTGCAAATGGAAATGTAGAAAGTGAATGCTCAGGACCTTACAAAGCTGCACATGAGGTCTCAACTAGGCTGTGCGATCACCTGAAGCGTGGATGGGGAATAGCACGCACAACCAGGTTGTCAGCAGAACTCAACCCAGTGTTTTGTTGGCTGTTGGCTGAGTGCCATACTTAGGTTTTGGAGACTGCCCACAGTTCTTATCATATGGCCTCCAGATAAGCTGTTCACAACCTGGCAGATGATTTCATCATGGCAAATGATTTCATCAGTATGAATATTTTCTTCACTTTCAGACCTTGTGTAATACCATGTATCCAATTGCACATTCTAAGCTTCATAGGTTCTACATGAACTCAAGGGACTTGTATGCAGACCTTGGGGTCATGTGAAGGTTTTTTTAAATGTGACTGGGACTATGAGAAGATGAACTGCTTTCCCCTGACCCCACCATTTACGGGTGTAGGGCTTTCAGTGAGCCAACTTGCTCTTCCCAATGCTGTTCATCTGGAAATATCAGATAATAACTTGTTTCTTGTCTACATTGCAGCTTCTGGGAAGGTTAACTGAGACCGCACTTGTGTAGATGATATAAAACTAGGAGTTTATGATATACCAATGATAATAAGTTGGTTCCCCAGATGAGGTCTTATAAGTAGTTATTGTCCTTGGCATTGGGTAAGTGTTGGGTTGCATAGATTTTCTGTCTGTCATCTACATATTTAGGTAACAAAGGACTGTGTTTAATTTTATAAATGTATTTATAGCTTAATCAATTATGGCAATCAAATATATATGTAAAAAGCTTGGCAACTGAACTCTCAAGGGCACTTTTTCCGAATGATTTAAGCATCATAAATACGGATTATATAACTTTTGCATAATCACTTCTACCAAACAAATCAAGGACTGGACTCAGGCCATGAATTAAGTCAAAATAGAAAACTTCCAGGTCTACAGAATGACTCTGAGACCCCAAGAATGAATTCACTACCTCATTTTTATGAAAGAGGGGAATGAGCTTCAAAATTCTTGTGTTTTAGATCGAAGACTCTAAAAATCAAAACCCACTTCCAGATTGAGGGTTTCCTTTATTTATTTATTTACTTATTTACTCATGATGTGCAGGCATGCACATGCCATTGTGCACCTGTGGAAGTAAGAGGACAATTTGAGGGCAACAGTTCTCTCTTTCCACTAAGTGAATAGTAGGAAAAGAGCTCAAGTTTTAAGGCTTGGTGATAAGTACCTTTATCCACTGAACCATCTTGCTGGACTCTCCCCGCACCCTTAGTTTTTTTTTTGAGGACTTTTTGTTATAAGTAGGTCTAACTGCTATCCCGTTTCCATGGCCACCTGTGCTTGAAGGTTCTGTGTGTGTTGGATGAATGCTGCCATTTCCCTTCTGACTGACACAGTATTTCACCAGGTGCTACGCAGAAACTACTCTCAGCTGGGCGGTGGTGGCGCACGCATTTAATCTCAGCACATGGGAGGCAGAGGCAGGCGAATTTCTAAGTTCAAGGCCAGCCTGGTCTACAGAGTGAGCTCCAGGACAGCCAAGGCTATACAAAGAAACCCTGTCTCAAAAAAACAAAAACAAAACAAAAACAAAAAAAAAACCAAAAACAGAAAGAGAGAGAGAGAGAGAGAGAGAGAGAGAGAGAGAGAGAGAGAGAGAGAGAGAGAGAGAGAGAATTATTTTCAACTAGGCTCCTCCTAGAGGAGGCTATGCACAGAGACTGGTAAACATAAACATCTGAAAGTAAGAATTCATATACTTGTTTCCTTGGCTTTCCTTTGAGTCAACTCTGACATTCAGTCTCAGCTCCATAATTCACTAAGGGCAGGAGATAAACTCCTTCAAAAGCACCAAACGTTTCTCTCCTGCCTAGTGCTTGTTGGGTCCCTTTCTCAAAGGTGCTGTTCCTGAAAATGCTCCCACCCAGTCACCAACTCCATGTTTGTTTATTTCCCAGGAATCCTGGGCTAAGAGTCATTGTTAAATTGGCTTCACCATCAAGCAACAGCAGATCAGGCAACAGGTAGGATGAATAATGGAGCATCAGCTTGGCTACGGCACTAGCTCAAGAACATCACCAGTGAATGGTCCAGGGGCATCACCAGGAAGAAAAGAACAGAATTAAGCATGTTAGGCATGGAAGCATGGTTTCAGTATATGAATCAATGAGTTCATAACCCTGATTTTAGAGAGATGGCTCAGTGGGTAAGAGCACTGACTGCTTCTCCAGAGGTCCTGAGTTCAAATCCCAGCAACCACATGGTGGCTCACAACCATCCGTAATGAGATCTGATGCCCTCCTCTGGTTCATCTGAAGAAAGCTACAGTGTACTTAGATATAATAATAAATACATCTCTTTTAAAAAAATTAATTAAGACTGTTTATAGTGGTGCAAGTCTGTAATCTCAGTAGTAAAGAGGGAAAGGCAGGAGGATAATTGTTATGAGTCTGGGGTCATTCAGAAATTCAACAGACTTTTAGTCATCTACTGGTACCAGGTCTACACCTGGGACTCAGGATTCTCAAATGCGGAACCCAGCCACCTCGGGAGCTTTTAAAGGCAAAGAACAGAGAATTACATTCTGTCTGTGTGCAAGCTTTTGTTTACAGAAGCAGAAACAGCTGTTTTGTTAAAGCTGTACCATCCCAGAAGATTAAAAAATTAATCAGTAGCAGCCCTTATCCTTTGGAAGTCCAGTTTTGCTTTATACTTCTCTTAAGTACAGAGAATTTAAACATAAAGTGAGCCACCAACATCATGTTATCCATGACAGTCATCTGTTCAAGACCAACCTTGGCCACACACCAAAACTGTTTTGAAAGAAAAGGCGGGGCTGTGCTCAAAGTTTCTACCTAATTGCTAGTGAAGTCAGTGCAGGCACAATAACATGACAAAAGGCTTTATTTTTTTAAACTATTAATTATTTTTATTAATTATTTTACACATGACACGGCATGTGTGTGGTGCTCAGAGAGAACTACATGGAGTCAGTTCTCACCTTCCAAGTCTAGATGGATTCTAGGGATTGAGCTCAGGTTGCCACGTTGGCTTCAAGCATCTTTCACTGATGAGCTATCTCACCCAGCCCTAAAGCCTTTTAAAAAATCGTGTGTTCTGTGTCTTTGCATGATTCTCTCTCTCTCTCTCTCTCTCTCTCTCTCTCTCTCTCTCTCTCTCTATCTCTCTCTCTCTCTCCTTCTCTCTCTCCCTCTTCCTTTTCCTCTCCCTCTTCCCCTTCAGCTGTTCCATTTTCCTCTCCCTCTCTTTCTTTCCCTTCTTTTTAGATGGAAGCCAAATTTGACACTAAGTGGCTTCTTCAACTGCTCTCTACATTATTTCCTATGACAAGGTCTTTCAGTGAGCCACGAAGCTTGGCATTTTGGCTTGGTTGGCTGGCCAGCAAGTCAAAAGGATTTGTCTATCTCTGCCTCCCAGTGCTGAGGTTACAAGTGTGTGCCATTGTGTCTGCATCTCCCCCAGTGTTGCAGGGGATCTAGACCCAGGTCGAGTACATCATTCACTGAGCCACCTCCCTAGTTCCCAGTGCTTATAATTTTTTAACTCAGTTTACTTTTGTTATGTTTAGTCTTCCCAATTTTATTTTATTCTTATCATAATTATTTTATCATAAGTATTAACTTATTACAATTAATTTAATATAAGAACATTTATAAGACAATAAAATTAGTAAATATAATGATATATGATATAACATACAATAATGAATAATATACTAAATATATAATAAATAATATAAAATATAAAAAGTGAAAATATATAATGTATATATACATGTAGAATATATGTTCATATATGTGTACATATAATGTATATGTATAATATAAAAATATGAACATAATGGCCGGGCGGTGGTGGCGCACGCCTTTAATCCCAGCACTTGGGAGGCAGAGGCAGGTGCATTTCTGAGTTCGAGGCCAGCCTGGTCTACAGAGTGAGTTCCAGGATAGCCAGGGCTACACAGAGAAACCCTGTCTCGAAAAACCAAAAAAAAAAAAAATGACTAGAGAGCATGACCAGGAAAAAAAATATGAACATAATGTAAAATTATGATAAATTTAATACAATAATGAATTATTTTATTATAATTATTTTATTATTATTTCTAATAATAAGCACTAATTTCCAGCGCTTATTATTTTTGAACACAATTTACTTTTTATTGCATTTAGTCTTTCTAATTGTCTCATGAGATAGATGTTATTATTATCTTTCATTTGTAGAAGAAGAAATTAACTCAGATATGTATAACAAATGTCCAAAGTTATTTAACAGTAATTATAGGCCCTGCACAAGTCTTGTGTCTTTCCAGTACATTAGCTCCTGCAAATGTCACCTCAGGTACTCATAACACAGGAATTGATTGCAAGCAACAGAAATCGGCATTGGCACATGCAAGCATGTTAATTTTAATTTTGCAGGTAATTTTAACTACATGTGTCATTTAAAAATTAATCCTTCTAGTTTATATATAAAGTGATGGGTTTCCTAATGGCATGTTCATCCATATATGCCACTATACATACCTTGTTCTGATTTGTGTCCCTCCCTCATTACTGAGTCTTTGCATGGCCCCAGGGACTTTACCTGACTTGGGCAGAGAGGAAATAAAGAAAAGGCAGGCATGTGTATCAAAACACAGAAAGTCTTGAGATTATTGGAAGGACTGGGCTCTCTGATGGAGAAGGCACAGCAGTCTGGAAGCTGAGGGTTTCTATTGTATATAATTGAACAGAGAGGTGGGATTATTGCATACTGCAGAACAAGGATAAACAAAGAGACAGGATTTATAGTATATTGCTGGGTCAGGGATACAGGTGTAACTAACCTAGGTAGGAGAGGTCCTGTAGAGGACCAGTCTTTAGGCCATAAATATTTGGGGGAGGGGAGAAAGCTATGATGGACATTTTCCATACACACAATCAACATGTGCACACATGAACTAGAGCAGGTGTTCTCAACCTGTGGGTCATGAATTCTTCGGGAGGGTTGAATATCAGATGTCCTACATATCAAATATTTACATTACAATTTGCAACTAGTAAAGCTACAGTTATGAATTAACAATAAAATAACATGAAGAACTGTATTAAAGGGTCTCAGGGTGAGAACCACTGGCCTAGAGGAAGGCTTTGAAATCTCTTTGAACCTCAGAGGAAATGGGCTGGGGTCTGTGGCTTTGGAGTCCTTGACATGTCTATGTGTTCATGTCAACACTACACCTGCACAGAATTTCACTCAACTAGAACTTGCTCTGCTCTCCAAACCCAATAATTCCATTTTCCTCTTCTGATGGTTTCCTTACCCCTAAATAGTCAGCATCTGGTTTTAGACCACATAATCCATTACCTCTTGTTTCCTCCTCTATGTTCCTTTTAGACTGTTTCCTTTCCTCTTCAGTAGTGTCTGTCTATGTTCATGTCTTAGGCATGTATGTACCTGCGTATGTACCTGTGTATGTATGGATGTACACATTTAAATCTAGATGCCATGTCAAAGAAAAAAATATGATATTTGTTTTTCTATGTCTGGAATGTTTTGTTTAGTACAGTGAGTTGCATCCCTTTTCCTGCAAATGTCATAATTTCACTATTGTTCATGGCTGAATAAAATTCCATTCTGTCTGTCTGTCTCTGTCTCTCTGTCTCTGTCTTTCTCTCTGTGTCTCTTTCTGTCTCTCTCTCTCTCTGTGTCTCTCTTTCTCTCCCATACTTGAGATTGGGGTTAATGCAAACTGCTATTCTACTACCACACTGTATCCCCAGCCCAATACTGCATTTTGTTTTTTGTATATGCGTCTGTTGATGGACACCTAGATGGGTTACGTATTTTAGCTAATGTGAATAGTGCAGTTTTAAAAAATATTGGTTCACTGTTTTGTATATGTGTGTTTGTTTATGTGTGTGCATACACATGCATGTGTGTGTGAATGTGGGTTCAAGCATGCCATGCATATGTGTGGAGGTCAGATAACAACTTTTACCTTCCTGAGATGGTGTTGCTGTGCTGCACAGCTGCACATCCAGGTTAGATAGATTGGGAAATTGGGGACAATTTTTTTTATGTCTGCTTTCCACCATAGAAGTGCTATGATTACAGCTCACCCCACTCTGGCTTTTTGAGTTTTGGGGATTGAGCACCAGATTTGTGCAGTATGTGTTTTTTTCTGGTGAGCTAGCTCCTAAACTCCAAATACTTCAGTTTTTAGTCCCAAGCTTCTTGTAAAATGAACCAACAAGATAGTTTTCCTTTATCTAAGGGTCAAGAAGCCCTGCGAATTCCAGAAACCACAGATAATACTAGCTCCAAAATGTTATGTTTTTAAACCATATACACATGCATATAGCAACTTATGCCCTGACTAAGTACTTGCTGTGTACCATGGCCATGCTTTTTATAATTTGAGATGTAGCAAAGAAATGAGTGTAACTCTATCACTTAGATGACCCATTCTTGCCACAAACCTTAGTGACCTCTGTCTCCTCTCTTTCCCCTTTCTTTTGAATACAGAGATTTCAACTTTTCACCTGAAGGAAGAATTTTCAGATTCCCTTTGGTGCATGTGGACCGCTAGCATCACACCTCCTGTGTTTGGGGGATATTCTTAAATAAAACAAGGATTATAGGGAAACAAATACTGTGATTTGATGATGATGGTAAGGTCAGATAACAGAGGGCCTCAGAGTTACCAATGGTAGCATATCTAGTGTGGATATGGTGGACAAAGATTGATTCATATTCTGGGTAAGAGTGGAGCAGTGTGAAATGTCATCATGTAAATTTGAACACTGCACACACATAACTGAAAATGTGTGGATTGTTTACTTCTGAAGTTTTCTGTGTGATGTTTTCAGAATGTAATCTGCTGCTGATACATGAACTGCAAACTGCTGCTAATATAAGAAATGATAGAAAGTGTGAGGGAGCAAGTTTCTGGTGTATTTCATTAGTAGGTTCATCAGAGTGCTATATACATTCCATCAGAACAACATGCCAGAGAGATGCATGGTAAAATCCACATTTTCCATCTAGAATATAGCCATGTGATGGCTGTCTATCTTATTAACGATGCCAACTAGATCTTCTCCACACAGGACCTGGTTGATAAGAGTCTGGAATTGCTTCTCAGACTTGTGTAACAGGAACCTCAGCAAAGCATCAACCCATGGCCTTTCTTTAGTTGCCACTTAAGGCACAGGCACTAAATATTCATGATGGCCAAATCTGGCCTGCGCAGAACTCTTTAAACAGAGCTAATGGATTAT